>MU730889.1:55626-71368 GCA_026770625.1 Nicotiana glauca
CCCTGGTGCGACGTTGTCCTGGATGACCAGCCCACATTGTATCATGACTCTCCCTTATGATCCGCCATCTAATGTCTCTAAACTTAGGCACGTAGACCCGCCGACCCGTGGTAAGTAATAGGTCGTCTTCTACCCAAAAACGTCTCGTCTTGCCCTGGTTGGCTAACTCGATAAGTTGTTTCGCTGCCGGATCATGTTGCATGCCTTCTTTTATAGCCTTACAAATGTCCCAAGTTGCTGAAGTGATGGCAGCAAGCTCGGTTTTCCGGCTCAAGGCATCAGCTACAACATTACCTTTGCCCGACTTGTACTATAGCACATAACCAAACTCGGCCAAGAAGTCTTGCCACCTAGCCTGTTTTGGTGTGAGCTTCTTCTGCGTCTGAAAGTAGCTAGTAGCCACATTGTCGGTCTTAACCACAAACCTCGACCCGAGCAGATAATGTCGCCATGTACGAAGGCAATGCACAATGGCAGTCATTTCCTTCTCTTGCACAGTGTAACGCCGCTCCGTCTCATTTAACTTGCGACTCTCAAATGCTATGTGATGCTTATCCTGCATCAGGACACCCCCAATGGCAAAGTCTGAGGCATCTGTGTGCACATCAAATGTCTTGGAAAAGTCGGGTAATGCCAAGACCAGCTCCTCTGTTACAATTGCCTTAAGGCGTTCAAACGCCTTTTGACAATGCTTTGTCCAGACCCATGGCTTGTTCTTCTTCAGCAGCTCAGTCAATGGTGCAGCCTTCGCTGAGTAGCCACTGATGAATCGACGATAGTAGTTAACAAGGCCAAGGAAGGATCTCAACTCTGATACCTTTGTAGGTGCCTCCCACTCCTGGATAGCACGTACCTTATCCTCGTCCATGCATAGCTCGCCATTGCTAATGACATGGCCCAAGAAGTGCACGTTTGATTGTGCAAACTCGCACTTCTCCCTCTTGATGTATAGCTCGTTCTCCCGCAAGACTTGGAAAACTTTCCTTAAGTGCTCCATGTGTTCCTCCAAGGTGTTATTGTAGATGACTATGTCATCTAGGTAGACTACCACGAACTGATCAAGTTAGGGATGAAAAATCTTGTTCATAAGGGTGCAAAATGTGGCCGATGCATTGGTTAAGCCAAAGGGCATCACCAACCACTCAAAGGCTCCATATCTCGTCACACATGCTGTCTTTGGCTCATCCCCTTCAGCAATGGAAACCTGGTAGTAGCCCTTTCGAAGATCCACTTTGGTAAAGTACTTGACTTGCCCAAGTCTATCGAACAAGCCAGCAATGAGCGGGATGGGGTACTTATTCTTCACTGTAACCTTATTAAGTGCTCGGTAGTCTATGCACAAGCGCATCGATCCATCCTTCTTCTTCTGGAACAATACTGGTGCGCCGAAAGGTGCCTTTGATGGGTGAATATGACCAACATCCAACAACTCTTTCAATTGTTTCTTGAGCTCCTCTAGCTTGGGCGGTGCCATACGATATGGGGCAAATGCAGGTGGCTTAGCCCCTGGCTCCAACTCAATCTTGTGATCCACCTCTCGTCTAGGCGGCAAGTGCTTAGGCAACTCCTCGGGCATGACATCTTTGCTTTCCTCAAGCAACTTCTCTATGCAAGGCGACAATGTCTCTTGAAAACTCTTGTCTTCCTCTAGACTTGCAATGGTTGCCACGAATATTGGCTCCCCCTTCTTGATACCCTCGACAACCTGCATAGCTGAGATTTGTGCTTGGATCTATCCATGTGGCATATTCATTGTAGGTACCATGCAAGCTCCTTCTCGCTCCATAACCAAGAGATGTTGGAGGTAGGGGTCGGTCAAAGTATGACAATGTCTAAAGAACTCTTGCCCCAGTATGATGTCAAAGATATCCATAGCAGTTACGGTAAAGTTCGTCATACCTTTCCAAGCTCCCAATTTGACTACCTACTCCATTAGCTACCCCACAAGCATTTTGTACCTCGGCATTCATGGTCTTGATGCGGGAGTTGATTGGAGCAACTTCAATTCTAGTCTCTTTGCGGCAGCCTTAGTCACAAAATTATGAGTTGCTCCAGTATCAACCATTGCACGAGCGGGCTTGTTGTTGATAGTGAGATCCACGTACTGATTGCCATTCTAGGTAGGTTGGATAGTTTGCTTTGTGACAGCACCACATAATCTGATCATACTCAACTGTGCGGTTCCCGAACTCTCTCCTTGTGGCTGCTCCTTTCGTTCACAGACTATAGCGCCGAGGCTCTTTAAGTCGGGACAATTCCTGAAGCCATGCGGCCCTCCGAATATGTAGCATCCCTTTTTCTCGGCATGTGCCTTCTTCTCGGCGTAGCCCTGACGACCACTCGGCTTTTTGGAATCTTGAGTCTTGGAGTATTGTTGATGTATCTCCTTGCCTTTGCCACGATTTCCCCCACCTTTGACATTGTTAACCTTTGACTCATTTCCATTGCCTTTGTCGTGCTTGTTATGCCTGAAATCCATCAATGCTTCGACCTCCACTATGGCTTGATCTATATCAGTGACTTATCGGCGTTGCAACTCCTGTTTAGCCCAATTTTGCAACCCGTCGATGAAGTGGAACAACAAGTCATCATTGGTCAGGTTAGGGATTTGAAGCATAAGGGTAATGAACTCCTTGACATAGTTACATATGCTCCAGGTTTGCTTCAATTCCCTAAGCTTGCGCCTTGCCTCGTACAAGACATTGTTTGGAAAGAACTGTCGCTTGAACTTGGCTTTGAACTGATCCCATGTGCTAATAGTACATATACCTTTATCCACATCGGCCATCTTCCTTCTCCACCAAAGCATGGCAATCTCTGAGAGGTACAATATAGCAGTGTTGATCTTGGCCTCGTCGTTCCTCACTTTGCCATGCCTGAAGTAGTTCTCCAAGTGCCAAAGGAAGTTTTCCACTTCTTGTGCATCACGAACACCTTTGAACACGGGGGTTTAGGAGCCTCAATCTTGGCCTCTCTCGTTACCACAACATTGCTGGCTGCCTCGGTCACGCCATTATTGACATGCTCCTCGAGTGAATCTATTTTTGCCTTCATAGCATCGATAGTACTCAAAGCCTCCATGAGTCTGCACTCTAAGGCATTGATGGTTTGCCTTAGTTCCATCTCGGTCTGTGTACGTCCCTCCAAGTAATTTCGGATACTCTCAATCTCTTCAAGAGTGTGCCCTCAAGAACGCTAAGGGTGCCTTCCACATTCCCCAAGCTTGGCCAAAGATCTCCACGGCGTCCATCCCCGCGTTCAACTTCATCACCCACTCTTTACCAAGCGAGACGTCCTTGGGTAGGACCTCCACTTCATCCTCACTCGCCTCGGTGGCAGATGGTTCTTGGGATGTAAGCCCTTCGTTTGACACAACCTCGGGTGGCACCTCCTGTCTCTTGTTGGTGGCATTCCTCCTTTTGCCACGACCGCTCTTGCCAGCAGCATCCTGGATGACATTGATTTGGGTGTTGGCAGCGTTAATTTCTCCGTCATTCGCCATTCCCTTAGTTGAAACATTCGCTCTGATACCACGTTGTCATGTCCTTAGTGGTTAACCAAGTACACGTGCGGCACTTGACAACTCGCTCACGATCTTGCAAAACTTGCTCACGTTCTTGCTATGCCAAGTTAGCCTCACTACACTCAAGATCGCTAAGAGAATGACAGAAAGAGCACAAGAGAATTATTAAGAGAAGCTTTGTATTGGAGAGAACTTGATTGTTTTGCTTGATGAATTACAAATGAATGGCCCCCCTATTACTAATCACTTAGAGGCTAGTGTGTAAATAATAATTGTTTCACAAGTCCTTAATATTTACAAGTAAGTCCCTTCTTTAGAATTTTCTACAAGCCTAGAAGATTCCAAGGACTTTCCTAGCAAATCCATAAGTATCTAGGGTCTTCCTAAGGAAATATCCATATTTCTCTAGAATCTTCTCACAAATGCTAGCCTTCCTCTTATGTAAGCTTCCACATGGCACTAATATATGCCAAATGGCGCATATGTGGCATGATGACATGGCGGGTCATCACACTAAACTCAGTTTTCTAAATTCCGTTCTCTGATCCTGCAGTTCCGAATACTTTGAGGCGGATAACATTTGAACAGCAGTGAAACAACAAAATGCGTAGTTGAAACAAGCTATGCCAACACAATTGTGGTTTTGTTTGAGAAACAACACACAAAGATAAGCGAATTTTTTGTTGCTGATAATGAAGTTTGTAATATAGATGTTCATCATGATTTTCCTACAGAAGTCAAGAAACTTTTTAAGATGATACAGTGTCACGACCCAACAAGCCAAAGACACTAATGTATTTTCTTAGTCACTACTCACTAGCAACATACAATATATCCTTAGATGGCAAATTTCAATGATAATACATTTCTATGACCATAGAGTTCTTCAATCCAAAACCTGAAACTTCAGGATGTTCAAATACCAATTCAGTGTGAGAACGGGAATCTCATATTATTTCAGTAATTTAGCTGCAACATGCTCCGCAATAGCCATACTGGAAGTTAGGCCTGGTGATTCAATCCCAAACAAGTTAACTAAACCAGATATACCATGAATGTCCTCTCCCTGCAAAATGTGTGTTTTAGACTGTCAAAATTAGCAGATGGAACTAAAAAATTGAAATCTAACAAAAAAACATGAAACATGAAAGGCAACCAAAATGTCAATGCATCAGGTGTTCTGACAATTCTTGTCTGATGAGCATGGGAAGAAGACCCAATCAGGGTATTTTCAAGAACTTGGTCATGCAGAGAAGACGCATAACATTAATTTTGTAGGGATTCGTTAAAATTCCGTCAGTTGGACCAGATGTGCTTAAATTGTCAGACTTAAAGAATTATATGTGATCAGAGTAATATAATTGGGATGAAAACAGATCTGCTCCTAAACTTAAGGGAGCATTTTGGTAAAAAACCAGAATAAGTACGATATACCTGAACCACAAAATCTGTAGGCCCCTCTTCTGGACCAGAAAGCTTTGGTCTGATGCCTGCATAACCCGGCTCCAAAGAACCATCCTTTAGACCAGGGTAGTATTTTCTTATTGCTGGGTAGAATTGCTTTGCACGGTCTTCACCCACAGAATAATCAAACCTAGAATATAATAAGCATATATCATAAAGGAGAATTGTCTTCTAATGCAAGAAGACTAACCATTTCCAGCATTAAACATATTTTTTGACAGTTCTGCAATTATATTTCCTTATTAAGCGTAAAGAAGGTAACGGGTTGAAATACTCAAAAGGTGAAGTCCGAACTAAAATATATACATTATCTGTCCAAACATTCATCTTAGCTTCAGATAAAATAATCTGACCGCAAATTCATCATTGCTGTGCATAGACAATTACAAGTTCTTGAAATAGTGAGCTTTTGACTTAATTTTGGTACTATTTTTTTCCAGACCTTGTTGCATCTCATAATATAAGGAGTGCGCAAAATTTTGAGCCTCAGGCAGCACAAACAAAGATGAGCTGTCTATTCTATAGCTTGAGGACCACCGTCCAGAGCTAATAACAAAGGCATAATAGAACTTCCTAATATTTACAACTCTTGCCTCCTGAACCATATCTGAATGCTTGCAGAATAAAGCTATCAAGGAACATGTTAAAGAAGCTCGAAAACTTCTAAAATGCTAAAGCACCAAGTCTCCTGACTGAAAAATACACTCTCTGAAACAAATTTTGATGCAACTCTAAATAAATTCTAACTATCAGAAAGAGCAAGCAAAAATTAAAACTAGTTCACCATTCAGGTTACTTCTGAGACTCTTCTGAACATGAAAAACAAATTTGGGTATTGATGGGAAGATAGAGAATTTTTAAGGATCTAAACATAGAAAGGTGCAAAGTATGTTAAAGAACTGATAATAGAATTAGTAGTTTAGACACCATCACCGTCAAATTTATCCACATAAAACAGTCTAATAAGAAGAACGGATATGAGTTATTATTATATGTGCTCAATGAGGACTTACATGTTGAGGAAGCTCGGAATATCATGAATTCCTCCCATCCATTCAACATCAGGACCAAACTTGACTTGGCCATTCAAATCCAAGGTCACATGCACTCCAAGCCCACCAACCTCAGGTATAGGATAAATCAAGTGCTTGAAAGGGGATTTAGTGTTTGACAAGGTGAAGTAGCAACCACGAGCATAGTAAGAAGCAGGAATAATACCGTCAGGTAGGCCTTTCATTCGCTTTGCAATGGCTGGAGCGCTTAACCCTGCAGAATTCACTACAAGCTTGGGAATAAGGACTAGTTCAGAGTCTAATTCGGACCTCCCATTCCAGTTTCCAATAGCATTGCTCCCAGAAACATGAATTTGCATTTGATTTCCTTCAATATGACCACCAATAACTGCAGTATTGTAAGAGAAAGTCGTCCCGTGACTTTCAGCTTCGCCCTAAACCCACGGTACGGTCATAGTCCTGTCAATATCATATCAATGGTACTAAATGATAAACAAATAATGGCAAATCGAGCTCTTCTAAGTACTGAGAAATTTTCTCTTCCTATGTTCTAAAGAAGTAGCTCTTCAAATGTTGATTAGCTAGCAGACAGTATGACAGTATAATTGGAGACTGAATGGTGAGAAACAATACCACCAATGATAGCATCAAGGAATGGCTATCAACTATTCCCGAGGAAGGTGACCATAAAGCTTTAAGACATTGCAATTCAGGCTCCAGTGTCATAGCTTCATAACCCTCCATCATCCTCAGACCCTCAACCCCATTTTGAATTCCGCGAGTCATGAGAGCACTCAATTTTGGAATCTCTGATAAACCATTAGCGACTATAAGCTTGCCTATCTGCTTGTGTGGAACTTCATGATCTTTGCAATACTTGTAGAGCAATTCTTTCCCTCTAACACAGAAAAATGCCTGTGATACGGTTTCAAAGTTAAAGCTCAAGCATGGGAGCTCCACACAGTAGAGCTGAATATGATAGTGTTATGAAATCTACAGAACTGTTACATTCCACATTCCGATAAAGACGCTCACTCCTTTACAACTTCAAGACAAGAGATCAGTACGAGTAAGATAGGAGTTTGCATGGAACTAAGAAAAGATAGGAATGACTATTGTCAAGCCAACTAGCACTAATTTGCTTAGTATTACACATCTAATATCCATACAGCATATGTGCAAATACGAGTATTGTACATCGAGGATTCAAATTAATTTTCAGGGTTAGCTCGAAAACAAGCTCTCTGCCTTTATAGGGTAGGGGTAAGGCTGCGTACGCACTACCCTCAACAGACCCCATGTATGGGATTAAGCTGGGTTTGTTGTTGTTGTTGGTAAGCTCGAAATATAGCACCCGATTTGCAGTCATGATAATCAACTATACTGTACTATAATCAAGTTAAGACAACTAGTTTCTCCACGTTGCATTCAATTGTATTCCCAGTTGTAGATGTAAAAGAGAAGAGCAATGCATAACCAGTCAGTTGGACACTCAACTTTTACCACCAAAGCAACAGATTCCACTAATTCATCCTCTTCCAAATAACTAGGAATACTTATTTGACTGATTATCTTTATCAAAAATCAACTTTCTATTCATGCTTAATGAAAAATTGTTTAGAAGCAATATTGCAGCAAACGAGAAGAAACATACATGACTAGTAGAATCAAATCCAAACTTCCAGCTCATGCTTAATTGACAATGTTTAGAAACAAAATTACATAAGAGTACGAGAAAGTGGATCGATTAGCAGTATCAAAATTCACACTTTCAGCTTAACTGGCAATGTGTAGAGAAAACAGTAAAGTAAAAATAACCGATTCACTAGCAGGATCGAAATTCAAACTTCTAGTTCATGCTTATTGGTGGAAAGTTCTAGAAAAAAGACAATAAACTTGCTGATTAGCAGTATCCAAATTCAAACTATCAGTTCATGCATAATAGGGGAATGCTCAAAAAAAATGTTACAGTAGAAAAGAAGAAACAAAGTGGACTGATTAGCAGTATCAAACTTCAAACTTCAAATTCATGCTTAATTGGGAGCGTTCAAGAACAAGATTACAGTATAAGAAAACAAGAAACACTATTAATAAACTTTATCGGCAAACAAGAAAGAACAAAGAAACTCGATCATTAATATGTATGCACAAATAAAACAAAATTCGCTGTAGAAATTAAAAAGGACAAGAACCTTGAGAGAATTAGGGGGGTAATAAATTCCAGCATGAATAACTTCACTGTTACGAGAACTAGTACCAGTCCCAAAAGTTGGGGTAGATTCCACCACCAGAACTTCTCTACCATGCTTCACGCTAAGTTCTTTAGCCACTGCTATGCCCACTACACCAGCCCCTATTACCAAACAATCCACCTTCTCCTTTGGAATCGATGATGATGATAATGGGGTTCTACTGATATTCTTGAGTTTATGTGATATTGTTTTTGTTATTAAATTTGTGGGTTTCATCATCCCCAACATGGACTTCTATATGGCGCTGCTCGGGAACCTGAAATGAAGCTGTTTAAGTGCCAACCTAGTCGCTATTTATCAGTCATCTCAAAATAGTTGGATCTGAGATGATAAATCTTCCCTATTTGTTTTTCTTTGACAAAAAACCCAAAATCATACATAAAGTCATATATATTATTCCAAATCAAGCACTAATAGTCCACAACAACAACAACAACTACCCAGTGTATTCACACAAAGTGGGGTCGGGAGAGGGTAATACGTACACAGGCCTTACCCCTATCCGTGCAGAGAGGCCGTTTTCAATCGACCCTCAGCTCAAGCACTAATAGTCCATTAACTTAAATAAATTGGTACACTTTTAGTCATAATACTAAACACCATTAATTTTTAATATAAATCTAAAATCTTACAAAATATTTATTTCATTTATTTTCTTGCTTACTGAAAGAAAGAAAGAAAGAAAAAATATTTATTTAGATAGTAAATAACAAATATACATAAAGTTTATTTACGTATTTATTTACTATACGTAAAATATACATTTACTAAGATTTACTATACGCAAATATACATTTTCTTGCTTACTAAGATTTTTTATTAGATACATTAAAAAAATATGTATATTTTACAATGTTTAAAATTAACTAGTAAACATAAAAAAATAAAAAAATTTATGTACCTAATAAAAAATCTGTATAAATTTTGTTTTTGCCTCATTCTTTTACTCATTGTAAAACATCTATCAGTATGAGATTTTGTATTTTTGCAAATAACTCAAAGCTGAAATAATATAGCCAGAAAGAGTAAAGTATTGTGAGTAAATATTTTACTTGAAAGTTAACTAGTTTCTTGATTCATTTGCTTCCTTTCATTTTCAAGTTTGTAAAACGTAGATGAGGTTCGTTTTTACTTTTTATGTATTTTTTATTCTCCCTTTTACCAGTTTCAATCAAGCAATAAATTATGATGCTAAACATACATAAAATATATCTAATAATAAAATTTATACAAATTTTTTATTAGATACATAAAATTTATTATTTTATTTTATGTATGTTTACTAGTTAATTTTAAACACCGTTAAATATACATATATATTTTTAATGTATCTAACAAAAAATCTGGATAACATTTGAGGTTATCTAGATAGCAGTCATTGCAAATAAAAATTAACAGTGCTTAACATTTCTTAGTAAATGTATATTTTACGTAGTAAATAAATTTTATGTATATTTGCTATTTACCATCTAGATAAACGTCTCATCTTTTTTTCTTTCGGTGAACAAGAAAATAAATGGAATAAATATTTTGTAAGATTTTAAATTTATGTTAAAAATTAATGGTGTTTAGTATTATAACTAAAAGTGTACCACTTTATTTAAGTTAATGGACTATTAGTGCTCCATGTGGAAGAATATATATGACTTTGGATCTAAAACCAAAGATTATGTATGATTTTGGACTTTTTTTCTTTCTTATGAAAACATACTTTTGGTCTGTACATTTTTGCTAAGCGTACATATTTATTTGACCCAAATTTTAGATAAAGATTCATCCAACTAGATTTAAACAAAGTAGATCAATATTTAGCTAATATTAATACCCAAAAGACAAGATAATTTATTTTGTACTAGATAATATATGTATTTGACCGAGTGGCAATAAATGTGAACAACACTAACAATATTCAATGACCGAAGAGTAATAATAATAAGTAGCAATAAATAACATTTAAGTAAATAAGAACATGCGAGTTATCCGAGAATCGGTGAGATTTGTGGATGTTTCTTTTGATAGTGATGAATGATTGATAAGCCTTCTAATATTCAAGTAGTTCTTGGATCAAATGAAAAGTTATACAAGAATCTTAATAAAAAGATATTTCTCGAATACTTGCAATAAAGTCAAATTCTCTCTATCAAGTCAAACGTATTTTCTTAGAAATCAATATCTTATGTCCTCTGTCCTTGTGTTTCTTTCTATTTATATGGAACACATACCTAGAATACCCTAGTAGTACATGTATAGAGAATAACCATTACAATATTCTCCTCTAATGTCTTATCCTAAAACTAGTCATTATTGATTCTGTTTTACTATGAGTGCTCGACCTCGACCATAATCTTCGCTGACTCTTCGATCTCGATCTTTATTGACTTTTCAACCTTGGTCTTCACTAGCTTTATTGGCCCTGTCCTTTACTTTTTAAGAGATTGCTTCAACGTTGGGCATGCTTTTATCGAAGTCGTACTGACAACACGTGACAGTCTGAGAATACCTCTTTAATGTTAATATGCTTTGATCATGTCAAAGGTAATTTTTGACGAACTTTTCACCCATACAATATTCCAATTCACAAAATAATAAGTGTTGAGGTAGATGGTATTGTAAAAGTTATTTATTTGATGAACAATATTCTAGTTAAATAGTTAGTGTGCCAGTCAACATATATCCTCTTTAGTCCAACAATCATTTAAGATGTCATTTGTTTAAAAGAATTGAAAAACTAATTTTGATATAATTAGTGTATTTAGATATTTTAAAAATACCGTTTTTTAATATTTACAAACTTATTTGTACAACGATTTTAAAAACTCAGTTATTTCTCCAGCCTCGCTCAAATACTTTATTATATACCTAAACGATGAAAATCTACATTAATCAAGTTAATACGTGATGATATAGTTCATAATTTTTCCATGGGAGCATATTAGGAATTAGCAAAGAAATAATAAAGGGAAAAAGGCGATGTGTACTTGTGTAGTAATGTACACGACGACGTGGCATTTAGCGAACCGTGTTCCAGGACTCGGGCGTCCTTTTTCAGAGTCTTCACTCTTGAGGTCTCCACTTCAGCCCGAAAGCGTGGGAAAATAGAGAGAGAGACAATGGCGAAGCTTTTATCCACACCTCGTCTCACCTCGATTCACCTCCGCACAGTCACTTCCACTCTCTCCAAATCTTCTTCTTCTCCCATTCACACTTCTCCCACTCGTTGTTTCATATCTCTTCACTTCAGTACTCGTCTCCTCAGCATTCCTTCCGTCGACAATCGTTGCCGAATTCATCGGAATTTCTCCGTTTCAGCCTTCGACACAAAAAACGATGACGTATCGTCGTCTTCCAAAGATGATACTAAGAACGAGCCTGGTGCTGAAATCAACGGCAATGATGATAGTGCGAAAGGTAATTCTACCAAGGAAGATCAATATCCGAGCGGAGAATTTGAATTTGAGGAGTACGGTGCTTGGAAGAGCTTAGTAGTGAAGTTCAGAATGCTCTTTGCATTTCCTTGGGAGCGCGTCCGCAAAGGCAGTGTTCTCACTATGAAATTGCGCGGCCAGGTTAACTTCGAAATTTTAATTAATCATACTGACAATGTCCGCTCGATGTGGTCATAACAATCATAAGTAACTTTTTTTCTCGAAGAAAAGTATTTTCCTGATTAGTTCTGGAGTTCAATTGGATATAGAGTTTGTGGGAAGTGAATCAACTTCTAAATGTAGCTAAGTAGAGAGACGAAGGGTGGGGAAGTCACACATCTATTGATTGGTATAGAATACTTCTATTCTGCTAATGCGTATTTAGTTATTTCTTTTCTGTTTAGTTGAGGTAGTTGAAACTTTTGTACTGTTTGTCATGTCAGATATCTGATCAGTTACAGAGCCGTTTCTCTTCAGGATTATCTCTGCCTCAAATCTGTGAGAACTTCATAAAGGCCGCGTATGATCCTCGAATCTCTGGTGTTTATCTCCACATTGAACCTTTGAGTTGTGGCTGGGGAAAAGTTGAAGAAATTCGGAGGCATATACTGGACTTCAGGAAATCAGGCAAGTTTCGTCTTTATACTTTTATGGAATGGTGAAAGTTGTAAAATGTTCATGTGCTTGTCACTTGATTATATAACTTACTTGGGAAAGAGGAAAAAAATGACATTTAGTTATATCTGTCGCTGTAGGCTTGGTTGAATTTGAACCAGGAAGAGAAATATTTTAATCCAAGTAGGAACAAAAAAAATCTAGGACACAATGAATAGATGAAGGTATTTGTATATATAAGCCTTTAGTACTATAGGAACTTTTAGGTTGAGGGCAGTGACAGATCCGAGATTTTAGGTTCGTGGGTGCTTAACTTTTTTTGACGATAAGTTACTATCAATCCCATCATATAAGTATGCAACTATTTAAATACAATAAAAAAGGGCATCCCGGTGCACCAAGCTCCCGCTATGTACGGGGTCCGGGGAAGGACCGGACAACAAGGGTCTATTGTATGCAGTCTTACCCTGCATTTCTGCAAGAGGTTGTTTCCACGGTTTGAACCCGTGACCTCCTGATCACACGGCATCAACTTTACCAGTTACACCAATGAAAAAAATTTAATTAGAAAACCATGATATTAATATTATAGATGTCGTGAAACTGTGATGGATAACACAATTAGCGAGAAAAAGATCAGTGGTTTTGCGGTTCAGGAAGGATTCTTTGTTTTTCTAAAGCACATTTCTTTTTCTTTCTTTGCTATAATTAATTAGATAAAGTAAGAAAAGAAAAGCAAATAAATAAATAAAATAAAGTCAGAAGCAAAAGAATAAGCTAGCGTTTGTTCATAGATTCCCAAATTTATTTTGAAAAATCTGATTTGGATGAAGTTTGGTTTGAAGATGAAAATGTGTTTGGACATAAGTTTCCAAAACATATTTCACTTTTTTTTTTAAAAACATGAAACACGACTTATATTCACAAGTTCTAAAAACTATCACAAATTCCCAACATTACATTTATCAATAACATTCATTATATTATCGCAAACCATAGTCCTGAACATAAATAAATTTGGTAAAAAATTATCATTTTTATAATGAACTACATAATATATTATCAGATGACCGAGAACACGAAGTATCACTGTTACAAAATAATAAATGGTGGACTCTTTTATAAAATACAAAAGTTTGGGCCAATTTTCAAAAAATGTAATAGTGATATTTTGGGCTGGTGATATTTTGGGCCAAAACCAGCTCTTGAGCTGGTTTTGGGATTTGGGTTTTGGGAATTTGCCAGAATGTAGTAGATAAAATCTACGGCCAAACATGTATTTGCCAAAAAAAAACCAAATATATTTTGGCAAAATCTATAGCCAAACGGGTAAAGTAGTATTGGCTCAAAAAAGTTGTTTGCAAGGAGTGAGATTCGATCCCTCACCCTTTGGCTTTTATAGAGCTCCAGCACCCATCATAAACCAAAGCATCCACCAGGCTCTTTGTTACCTGGGTGCTTACTGTTTTATTATATCTTCTTTCTTAAATTCTTTATATAACTATACATATTCCGAGTCGAGGTTAATGGGTGCTCGAGCACCCAATTTTTGTACGTAAATCCGCCCCTAGTTGAGGGACTAGAAGGGAGGAAATATTCTTTGCCCTCTTGGAAGAAGACCACAAAATAAGATAAGTGACTATTGGAGATCAATGTCAAAGTTTGTTGTGAACTAATTTGAGAGGTGATGGAACTTTCAAGGTCCCCGGGAGTTGTTTTATCCGGACACTATCAGAATTATGTAAAGTCCAACATACTAGACTCTAAGGCAAGTACGCCTTTCTATTTTTGTTTATCGCTTTGAAGAACAATAAAGTCACAACGTTTTCCACGTTCGCTACGATTGACTACAAGAAGTGGTCGGTGCTTTCCCCATCTTATCCGTGTGCCTACTAGTCCCAATTCCTTAATGCAAATGAATGGAAAATTCTTGCGCTCATTCTGTACGTCTCATATGTGATGAAGTTTTCAAGTATGTCCGGCATCTTGAAGTACGTGTGTATTTCAGTGCTTCCTATATTATGAGATTGGAGTAATGCCATGTCTCAGGTGAGATGAATATTAGACTAGAAACTATCTTATAAGAAATCTAAACTTTCAAGACACTTTTGAAGAGAAAATATTATCAATGCTTGACTGATTAAGTAGCAATGCTAGAAAAATAATCTTTCTTACCTTTCCAGTAAAAAAAATGCTAAAAGAATAACAATATTACTACCTTATAAAGTCTTAGCATTATATGTACATCCCTTTATTTTTGATCATTATGTAGAAGTATTTCCTTCATAGTAGCATCTGAGGTAACTGATTGTGCAACAAGTCTAATTTTTAAATGAGTATAATGTTGCATAGACTGAAAAGTTACTTGGATTAGTTAAGCTTCTCATGTTGAAAGAGTTGAATATGAGATAATTTTTCTGGAACTAGGAAAAAGAAAGTAAAGAAGAGCATTAATCTTTGTTATTTTTCAGGTAAATTCATAGTTGGCTATGCACCTGCTTGTGGTGAAAAGGAGTATTACATCGGCTGTGCTTGTCAAGAGCTTTATGCCCCTCCAAGTGCTTACTTTTCCTTGTATGGTCTATCAGTTCAAGCATCATTTTTGGGAGGTTAGTTCTTTAGCTTCCAGCTGATACAAATAGAATCTTGGCGAGACAAGTTTCCTTTAACTATCTCGGAAGTTCTAAATTCTTACTGATCCTTGGATGTATGAAATGCTGGCTGAGCTTCATTTTTGGAATATTGCGTTAGTCATCATTGCAATAATACTCTTTTTAATATTCCAATTTATGCAAAAGTGCAAAAAGTAAAAACCTATTTAACTCCAGAGTTACTGGAATTTGCTAGCCAGTGTTATTGGGGTTTCAGTGAGTGGGTGAATGCAGACTCAATTGTTTAACAAAAGTGCAAATGTGATCTTAAATTGCTTATGATCACCCCTTAACTGCAGCAAATATGTTGCTCTGCAGGTGTCTTTGAGAAAGTTGGAATTGAACCACAAGTGCAAAGAATTGGTAGATATAAGAGCGCTGGAGATCAACTAATGCGTAAAAGTATATCTGATGAAAATCGAGAGATGCTAACTGCATTACTTGATAATATCTATGGAAATTGGCTCGAAAAAGTAGCTCTCACTAAAGGTGATTTCAGATTTGAAGTTCATAAATGGAGATATAAAGTTTTTCCACTGGGGATTTTCATGATCTGATTTTCTTACTTAGGGAAGAAAAAAGAAGACATTGAAAATTTTGTCAATGACGGAGTTTACCAAGTTGAAAGGCTAAAGGAAGAGAGCTGGATAACAGATATAAAGTACGATGATGAGGTACAGTAAGTTGCTAGGTGTCTTGAGGCATTACTTGAGAGAAACAGTTCTGTGATTATTTGTAAGTTCAACTGATTTAATGGCTGAGTTTTTCCTTTTATCTTTTTGTGGGTGGGGGAGGGGGG
>MU730889.1:72258-92517 GCA_026770625.1 Nicotiana glauca
GGGGGGTGTTCTTTTCAAATAAATTGGGAATGGTAATGGATTTACTTCTTTTCCACGGAAAGTCGGTTCTTAAGATATCATGAAAGGAAAAAAATATAGTCAACTACTAGTATGTGCCATTTAATTGACCATTCTGGTGTAGGTGATTCTAGGATGATTTACCTCTTTCTGCATTAGAAATTAAATCAAGAGTTCAGCTTTTATATATATGATATAAATGTTTCGTTCATGGAATGTTGAGATATTCTCATTTTAAATAGTACTCCCTCTATTCAAGTTTATATGATACTATTATTTTTTATGTGATCAAACATCTTTTTCTTTGACCACAAAAGTTTCATATATTTTTCAAATGTTTTTATTTATAAAAAAAGTCGTAATTATAGTATTTCTTTATCTAGTTTACATTTGTTGCAAATTTTAGCTTAAAAGATTAAGAAATCAATGTCCGAATTGAGATTTGACATTTTGACTCTCATACTCTGAACCCTTCACTCTTTTTGTAACGGAGGGAGTAATCTATTATTCAACATTGTGTCTGCTCTTTTAGCTTGCCAAACTAGGCCTCTGTATGATTCCAACTTTATCGGGTGTACCCGAAGGGACCTCGCAAAAGCAGGTCTTCTAATCTGGGACTGGAAATGAAAGCTTAGGATATACCAAACTTTTATGAGGACTGAACTTTATATACAAATGTGATAGCAGCACAGGTTATCGTAATCTCTTTACTCTTTTACAGTCATATGATGAGCACAATATCCAATGTTTTCACCCTTTTCTTATATTATTTTAGCTTATGAATGCCGAGGGTCTTTCGGAAACAACCTCTCTATCCCTTCGGGGTAGGGGTAAGGTCTGCGTACACACTACCCTCCCCAGACCCCACTTGTGGGATTTTACTGGGTTGTTGTTGTATTTTAGCTTATGAATGCCGAGGGTCTTTCGGAAACAACCTCTCTATCCCTTCGGGGTAGGGGTAAGGTCTGCGTACACACTACCCTCCCCAGACCCCACTTGTGGGATTTTACTGGGTTGTTGTTGTATTTTAGCTTATGAAAAGAAAAAAAGGGGGCAGCTCGGTGCACTAAGCTCCCGCTATGCGCGAGGTCCGGGGAAGGGCCGGACCACAAGGGTTTATTATACGCAGTCTACCGTGCATTTCTGCTAGAGGCGGATTCCACGCAGTGTTGTGAAGAGCGTGAAGCGAGGAAATGCGACAACCCCCATTTCGCTTAAAGCGAGAAGCGAGAAGCGAAGCGCTTGCTTTTTTGAAGTGAAGTGGAATTTAAAAAAATATATTAAAATAAATTCTGTTAAGAGGAAGAGCTGTATACCATTCTGTTAAAAACTGGGCAGCATAAAAATAGTGAAAGAAGAACTGTGCAGCATTTCAACGAAGAGGAGAAGACTGAGAAAGAAGAACCGAAGGGGAAAAAGAAAATTCGCCAGCATTTCGCTGCTATTTGGACGTTGAAACAGTGAAAGAAAAAGAAGAAGAAGAAGAAGGAGGAAGAAATAGAAATCACATACCTGTTGCTGTTGGTCGTATGTTGAAGTTGAAAAGTGTACAAGACTTGGAACCCTAGTCGCCTCTTTCTCTCTGTTGCTGCTGGTCCTATGTTTTAATAAAAGAACACCTTTCTTTTTTAATTAAATAGGTTGGCACGTGTTTAAAACAGAGAAGCGCTCGCTTCGCTTCGGTCGCTTCTCGCTTTTTAGTGCGAAGCGCACAATTTTGCCTACCTGAGTTGCTTCATATAGCAGAAGCGGTCATAGGGTCGCCTCGCTTTAAGCGAGGAAGCGACTGCTTTTCACAACACTGATTCCACGGTTCGAACCTGTGACCTCCTGGTCACATTGCAGCAACTTTAACTGTTAGCTTATGTGAGTGATGAAATCTGGGAAATCAGAGTTTCATTGACTTCTAGTTAAAAAATCATTTAATAAGTAAACAGTCAGTATTTATCAGACGACATACATATAGCAGGTCTATATGTGATTGTAAGGAGAGCAACTAAGTTGAACATCAGTTTCATTGACTTCTAGTTAAAAAATTATTATAATAAGTAAACAGTCTGTATTCATCAGATGACATACGTATTGCAGGTCTATGTGTGATTGTAAGGAGAGAAACTAAGTTGTATACTAGCATTGTTGCCTAGAAAACACGAGTGACACACACTGTAATCTCTTTTATTGTACTAAGCTGCTAAGCTGATACAGGCTGCGTCATTTATGCATCTGGCCATCTGAATTTATTCACTCTGCATAAAAATGTTTAAATTGCTTCATGAACTTGACGTGTGCATAAGAACTTAAAAATCACTTTTTTCCCATGGTTAATGAAGGGATCACTGATTGTTCAACACTCAGGTAATGTCAATGTTGAAAGAGCGTTTGGAAATTCCGAAGGACAAAAATCTCCCTGCAGTTGATTACAGGTTTTTTCTTTTTGAATTTCAAGTCACCTGGATATGTTTTTCTCAGGATTGCTTTTTCGCACCAATATTTTCTACGTTTCTTTTCATGAGATGATAACTGATGATCTCTATTAATTGAAGTGAAGATGCGATATTTTGGAATTTGGCCTTGCACTTTACTGTTGTTTTCGGACTAATCTATGGCCCTTGAATTTTCAGAGAGTATCAAAACTAAGGGAAAAAAATATTATTTTGTGTAATTCTGCAAAATATCCCGGGTGGCTAATGCGAAACAGGGAATGTGTCATAACTTGTTTCAGTTCGACTTGGGGTTTCGTCAACCATCAATTGTCTTGTATTTTAGTATCCTCTCTCCAAATTTCTTTGCTTCATCTGTTATGCACTATTTTCCTTTTGTATGTAAAATCATTTTGTGGTTATTGTATTCTGACACAGGAAGTATTCAAGAGTTAGGAGATGGACTCTCGGTCTGACCGGTTATAAAGAACAGATAGCTGTGATTCGAGCCTCTGGGAGCATTAGTCGCACACGTGGTCGATTTAGTTCATCCAGTTCAGGAATTGTAGCAGAGCAGTTAATTGAGAAAATTCGTAGTGTACGAGGTATGAATTGTCCTTATATGTGCACAATTCGTGAATGATTCATTAAGTGGTCAAGATATGTGAAAACAGTTCGTCGTTACACAGTGAATCTTGATTAGCCATAAATCATGAATACCAAGTTTTTAGTCTCAAAAAGACACTTTGCAGAAACAAGGCATTATCCACTCTGTACAGTTCTGGCTACCTTTTCTTTCCTTTTCCAATTTGCTTAGTGCTCTTTCCTCTCTTTCCAACTTAGATTCTGGAGAGACTTGTTTTCGAAAAGCGTTTGCTAAGTATGAAGGAGAAAAATTCTTGCTAGGTCTGTGTTAGTGTTGCGTTGCTAGTGGTGTACTTGAATAATCAAAGTGCTACACTTCATATTCAATGTTTCTTCTTTTTCAGACTTTAATAGTGAACATTAAAGATGGTAAGGCCAGCTTGGTTATTGTTAGTTGCAGGCTTATTTTTTCTTGTAATGCATGAAGTTGCAATCAGCTATGAAAGTTATTTTAGAAGAACGGTATATAAAATTTTCAGTTAAGCAGTAGGAAGTCAATGAAGATGTCCTTTAAGGCTCATGCATGTGTTGTAAACTGTAAGCATGCTTGCTTTGAGCCGAGGGTCTATCGGGAACAGCCTCTCTGCCTGCACAAGGTAGAGGTAGGGTTGTGTACATACTACCCTCCCCAACCTCCACTTGTGGGATTATATTGGGTATTGTTGGTGTTGTTGTTGCATGTGTTGTAAACTCTCTAAATTGCAGCAGATTTGGATGCTTCATATGTGCTGATTTAAGATGAATGGAAGAAAAAGCTTGATAGGTTTAGGTGATTGCGTGCTTATTTTGGCTTCTTTCTTCTGGTTGTCAATTTTTCTTCTTTCTTTTGTATTTCATGTGTGGCTATGCTATGCAGAGTCGAAAAGGTATAAAGCTGTCGTTCTTCGAATTGATAGTCCTGGAGGTGATGCTCTTGCTTCTGATCTGTAAGTCCTGTTATATGGTGGCTCTTTCCTTTGTATGCACTATGTTAGGAGCCACTTGGCTGGCTGAATTTTTTCCGTTTAACTTCTATAATGTTGCATTTACGTTCTTCCATGTTTTTTATAGGTAAAGTAAAACATAAAATCCTAACTGCTTAATCGATTGTCTTGTACAATGGAAATCTCAACTCTTATTTTCATTTAATCTCCTGTTTTGAGTTCTTCGATGATACTTCAGCTAAATCACTTGTAAAATAGAAAGTGATATTGTTCTTTCCCTGTCTTCAAAGCAGTCAATATATTTTCCACATATAAAAGCTTCTGTAGTAGACTCTGACGAACATTATTTTGTTTTTTTCAAACCAAGTTCTCTGTTGATTGATTAGGTGCTTTTCTGCACAGAATGTGGAGAGAAATCAGACTGCTGGCAGAAACTAAGCCTGTTATAGCATCCATGGCTGATGTGGCAGCCAGTGGAGGATATTATATGGCAATGGCTACACAAGCTATTGTGGCGGAGAACCTTACACTGACAGGTTCAATAGGTGTGGTGACAGGTAAATCTAGCTACTAGAATAAATTCTAGCTCCTTACAAACTGTGATTGCATGGTACACTAAATTTGGGGGCTAATGTCAGAGCTGGAATAATTTTCCGGAGAACCTTATGCTTCACAAGTATGTGTATTGTGTTTTAGAACTTGTACTTTGCACTAGCAAGATAATTTCTGTGCAGGTGTTATCAGCTCCCAAAAGTTTGTAACTGATTAAGAGTTATCTTGAAATGCAGTTACTGTTGCATATCTTGATCCAAACATAATTCAGTAACCGAAATGTAGGTAAAATTTACCATCCACCTTTAAGAACTAGAAATAGCTCCCAACCGCTTGAAAGCATCACCATGCAGGTGAACTATGTTCCTTGTGATGGTTAGACAGTGGTTTTACTTAAGTTGGAATGACCTGTGCTCTTCAGAAACTCTCCTAGTTGTTTTAGAAGAAAAATCATAAAACCCAATTGCTTACTATGCAATCAATATTGCTTTTGTTTGTCCGTAATCCTTTGGCCTTATAATTTTATGTTTGTTGAATTATTCATCATTAGTTGGTCCGACTGCTTTTAGTTTGCCTGTAGATTACCTAATAAACTTTTACGTTATCAAAAGAAAAAAAGTAAAAAGTAAAACGTTTCACCTGTCTGTGGGCTGAGGGATACACTTTAGGTGCAGAAGCATGGATTGATAATTGATTGACCAGATTTTTTTATATCACCAAATTGATGAAGGTTTCTACTCATGTTAGACCCAGTTGAACTATCCACACTCTTTTACCTTTTAAAGGAAGATATTGAGGGGAAAAAATCTCGATCTTGAATGCCAGGTGTTTTTCATTGTGTGGTACAACTTGTTTGAAGCTTTTGTGCTGCTTTGCTAGAATGCATGATTGGTCAATGATTCCTTGCATAAACAGATCTTGTCTAATGCCAAGATCTTTCTTATACCATCTTCACCAGAGGATAAATCAAAATGAAAATGTTCTCTCTTTGAATGCCATCCATTGGAGTAATCAGTCCCAAATAGTACGAAAACTCAGGGCACATGCCTAAACTGTATGTTCTTGTATCATTTTGGTGCTCTTACAAGGTTGATTGTACTACTGATATTCTTTTTATGCCCTCCAGATTAGGCCATAGCACTGGATTGTGAGGGGGCAAGATTCCTTTAATTATTGTCCCAACAGTCTGTCTTTCACAATGTTTACCAAATTTAGTTCCATTACTTACCATCTCAGAATATATTGAAGTGTAACTAGACAGTTCAATATTGAATGGAATAGCCGAATTTTCCAAGCTTTGGATTTGGAAAAGGTATTTGGAGTTAAGTCCAGCTATAGAATTAAATATCTTTCGGGTTGAGGCTATGTTAGTGCTTTCTCCATATAACAAGCCTGATGTGGAAATTAAAGATTTTTCTCACAAAATAGCATGAATAACCAAAATTTAAGACGGAGGATAAATTGTATCTTACAGATAGGTTATGTAGTTAAAGATGGTAGTTCACAGGTAGCGGCTAGAGCTCTTGCGTTCTATCTCTTCACTAGGCCCTCCCCTTCCCTTATCCCAACTCGGTCATTCACCCGCTCATTGCTCCCAATTCTTTTAGAACACCGGCAATTTGAGCTTGGACTGATAGTAGTAAAATTGAGATGACAACTCTCTTTGGTGTGCGTGTGTGTGGGTTGGTGGGCGTGCCTGCAAGTAATGGAGATTGGGTCAAGTTGATGTGTGTCTTGATGAAACCTCTAAGATTTTGGCTTGTGGGAGAGGCAATTATGCCGGTCCATGTATTTACTTCCACACGAGTGTCAATCCTTTGTACTTTCAATTTTTCCGTTCCTTGGTTCCTCTGGGTTTTCCTTTGCTATCCATGCTGTTCTGGAAGTCTTTCGTTCTGCCATTGCATGCCCCCTTATATTTAATTTCTTTGGTCCTTAGTATTCACAAAATTTACTTGTACGAGGTCTTCCATAGTGGAATTGGCTTTATGAGCTAGGACTCCCATTTCACATATATCCCCGTGCAAAATTTTTAATCAGATTCAATATGTTAAAATTACATGTTTTTGGCAGGAAAATTCAACTTGGGAAACTTATATGAAAAAATTGGCTTCAATAAGGAGATAATATCAAGGGGAAGATATGCAGAGCTTACTGCGGCTGAACAGCGACCATTCAGGTGAAATTTTTTTGTCTTCCTTGAGGTTATACATGTCACTGGGTGGTCCGTTACACCTTGAACCCCATTTATAAGAACATAACCTTGAGTCATGAATTTCACATTACATCCTTCTGTTCTCACTACTTCATTTTTGGGGCCTCTATAAGCCAGCTGAAGTTTGCTCGTAAAAAGTAGGATAGCTTCTGTACTTACGCAGAACACTAAAATCAGAACCTCCACTTCTTTACTTAGTGGATTTTGAGCTTAGCTGCTGTTTTAATTGCCTACAAGTGGAAATCCAATATTGTCTTGTATTTTGATTTAGTATATTATCAGATAGAACTTCATCTGCAGGCCTGAGGAAGCAGAGCTGTTTGCCAAATCTGCACAGCATGCATATACCCAATTCCGGGACAAGGCTGCCCTTTCAAGATCAATGACGGTATGCTACTGGTGAAGAGTACACCTTAGAATGGAACAGTCATTACTTTACTTGTCAGTTGATTGAAAATACGAAGCACTGCATTTTAGGTGGATAAAATGGAGGAGGTTGCCCAAGGGAGAGTCTGGACTGGAAATGATGCTCTTTCACGAGGTCTAGTTGATGCTATCGGTGGTCTCTCTCGTGCTGTCGCAATTGCAAAACAGAAGGCCAATATACCTCAGGAAAAACAGGTACATCATAAGCAAATCTTATTTTCCTGTTAAAAACAGCTATTTCAACTTTGAGCACATAGATTGTAGTGCTGTGCTTTCTGAAGCATGATTCTCAAGTCTTTATTTCAGTTTATGCTTGGATCTTTGTCAACTGTCATTCTAGTTAAATTCTGGAACTCTCTTGGGAACCTCAGGATCTGAATCTCTTGATCTTCTAATAGAGACCTGGGGAGTTTTCCTGCCAAAACCGGGTTCTAGATCATCTCAGTTGCTTCTTTCACCAATAGTTGCAACAACTTTGAGAAAAAAGAAGTCAAATATGTAGCAAAAGGGTATAGCTTGACAAAAGCTCACTACATCCTTGGCGCAGTCTGCTCTAACTTGCTTGCAAGATACTTTAATGTGTGCTGCTGTCAAGCAGCAGATTTAGCTTTGTTTTTGTGCACTCTGAGCCACCTTTCATTGTTGCCAAATTATAATGGGTTTAAGGATAGCATTTTTTGGAAATCTAAACAATGGTTATTGTTTTCATTAGTCAGATGTGAACCATGTATGGTACTCATCCCTTTGTCTTTCATTCAGAAAAAAGAAATACATGATGATGTAGGAACTGAGTTTTTGGAAGATTCCTGGATATGGAATTGAAATACTTGTAAGGATCATGATGTGACCACTGCACATTCTTTGTGCTTCTTTTGTTTATAAAATGCCCACTTATTAAAAAAAGAAAAAAGAAATATATGATGCTGTTTGATGCCCAACTAGCTTAGTGTTACTAATACCTAACAAAGTTTGGAAGCTGCTTTCTACTATTAGTAACTGAAAATGTAGTCAGAGGCGAGAAACTTTGATTGGAAAAGCAAAAATGTTATTTGAAGAGTAGAAACTATCTCGTGAGTTAATTTCCTCCTTTTTTATTTGTACTTTCATCTCTTTCTTTATCACTTTGATGTAATGGAGATGAATTTCTTAGTCTTCCTAATAAGTTGTTAAAACTGCAGGTTTCTCTTGTTGAGCTGTCAAGGCCATCTGCATCCTTACCGGAAGTTTTAAGCGGCATAGGGAGCTCTTTAGCCGGAGCAGATAGAACTTTAAAAGAGTTGCTAAATGATGTGGCATCTTCTGATGGAATCCAAGCCCGTATGGACGGGGTCATGTTTGAGAAACTAGGAGGAGCCGCTTACACCAATCCCTTGTTTATGTTGATAAAAGATTGCCTTAGTTCCTTCTAAAGTCTAAAGGATGTATACCGTTGCATCAGAAATATCTCATTTTATTATTTGCTGGAGCAAAACATTCATACATGTATCTTACTTTTTGTTGGGGATGCGGAATTCGGGAACATTAGTGCTCTGCTTCCTTACAGAAAGTAAAAAGATCAGGTAATTGCCTCTTTTCCTTGTATTTAGTATTAAACTTTCGATTTGCTTTAGGTTTAAGTCTTGGGTTTGTGAGAAAGTGAAACAAATGGATAGGTGGTAAAAAATAGATTGAATTTCCTCAAAAGAAATTGCTTCCTTAAAGTTGATAATGCTAAAATAGGAGTATTTGATTCTTTTAAAAAATAATATTTGATTTATTTAACTCAAAGTTACAGTGGTTGCAGGTTCAAATATATGAGCTCTTGCTGATTTGAATTCAGGTTGAGCAGTTTCTGGGTTTCAACTTTCAAATTCCTTATCACATATAAGGAGGGTACGGAGATACCACTCGAATTGGTATCTTCACGTTCTGTTATAACTACTGTAACTTCGAAAAGGTTCCACTTTGTAATTCCTGTTCCGTATGATTCATCATGTCCGTACAGACAGATCCATGGCCCATGGGTGCCAATGGCCATGTGTAAAATACAGATGTATGACGATTTAGTAGTGGATTATTCTCATTATCTCCTTTTTCCAACTTTCTGTCTTTTGGGATGCGAATATAGCCGTCAACATGGGTTGGCCCAACTGGGATGCGAATATAGCCGTTAATATGGGCTTGGCCCGTTGGGCCAGCCCAATCCATGATTTAGTAGGGTTGTGTTAGATTTTTTGGAGCCCATTTAAAAAGGGGTTTTGACACAGTTACCCACAAAAATAAAACTATTTATCTTTGTCTGCCCATTTGTTTTTTATCCATAAACTAATTACATTTCCTACTCATAGTAGTTTTTGTAGGGAATTTTTTCTTTATTCTCCAATTCTTTTTTATTTCTATGCTTCTTTTCTTCTTCTTTTTCTCTTTTTTTTCTTTTCTGCTTTTCTTTTTTCTCGTTTTCTTCTTCTTTTTTTTCCCTTTTTCCCTTTTCTAATTTCATTTAACTTTTTTTTTAATATTCTTTTTCTCTTCATAATCTAATTTCATTTACGGTATTCACTATTTTTTATTATTCTTTTTTTATACAATAAGAAAAATAATTGATATAGTAAATGCTTGTTCACCTTTTTTAAATATAACTAGTAAAATATATCTTTTATTTTATTTTTCTTTCTTATTTTTTAAATTCAATTATTAAACTGAAATAATATCAGTTGTCACTTGATGTAATACACTGAATATCACATTGACTGTTGTTGAGCACTAAAAATTACATAATCAGATTCTAAGAATCAACACATGATTGCCATGCAAACTTTAATCTCCTTCCCTATAAATATCAATACACACTCTACCATTAGCAGTAATATAACCAGTTATAGAGCAAGAAACATAATCTACGGCAACCAATTTTCCATATATACTAGTTAGAATAAAAATGATAATAAAATATTAAAAAATAGAAATAAAGTATAAGTAGTGAAAAAGACTTCTAGTGCCATGTGATACCAATATGGTATATATGTATAGCAACATCGCATATGATTTCTCTAGAATATTACTGCAACTATCTGCGACTATACTACTCTACCAAAACATTAAAAGATGCAATAAAAGTATGAGAAAATTACATGCTCGTATTGCAAGCTAAATATTCGCAAAATAACTTGCTCATTTCATATATTAAGAGGGTATATAGTTGTATGGGGTCATTCCAACAATTGCCTATAACTATAAAAACTATTAATACACATAATTTATGTCCACCGGCATACAAAAATTCTAGCATTATTGCAACTCATGTTGATATAAATAATTTCATAATAGAATTAACTTAAAATGCAGCTAAAACAACCAAAACGATATTCAAACTACCATATGATACCAATATGGCATATAACTATACCAACATGGTATACAGTTTTACAAGTTAATTCCCGGCAACTATATGACTATACTACTATTACATAACACATATGCATAAAGAGAAAAAAAAATAGTTTATCACATATTAATATAATAAGATATTTCAAGATATTATACTATATTACTATCATTAAAAGAAAATCAAAGATTGTACCAATTAAATGCGGCTAATACAATCAAAAAATAATTCAACTAGCGTATGATACCAATATAGTATATAACTATACTAATAGGGTATATAGTTGGAATGAATTGTATACTAAAATGGTATATCTGTATACTATTTGGGTATACAATACAAATTCGTCTTCTTCTCTGGTTCAACTATATTTCAACCCAAATTTCTAAAATTTACTACAAAATCTCCACCAAATTGACTAAAACTTTATCTACAACCTCCAATCAACTTTCCAAACTAACCCATATAGGATCAGATCAAAACAATTAAAAACTCAAACAAATCAAGTTATGAGTTTCAAACTTCAAGGTCCGTCAATGGTGAATTTAAATTTATGTACAATAAATCTCCGAAAACCAGCATCAAAGGTACAATCTACACATCAAAGAATAATATTAGCTACATTTAATTGGAGACCAATGGAGTAGTGCTGGATCGATTTGATTCTTGCAGTGCTGGATCGATTTGATTCAGCACACCTGCTTATAATAACACAGTGGTGAGCGAATAAAGACTGTTCCTACAAATCAGTTCTTGCACCTGAGTAGAACTGCAATTCTCCAAAGGAGAGAGTGCCCCCAAGACAGCAAAAACCTTTGCAGATTCGTTTATGATGAACAACACAGATCTGTACTTGAGAGCTTATAATTCTTGAACGTAGCATTTGAATGACATGTATCTGATTCTTATGAAGCATCATGCTATGGCACTTCGAAACTACATCTATGTGAAATGTCCAGTGACAAACTTTCGAAGAACTTCACAATATTGGGAACCATGCATAGACTCATCTTATGTCATCACGCAAATCGTCTTGTCACATGTATAGATACTAGTTGCTAGATACACAACAGTAATTCGATGCATAAGTATTTTAATGTGGGCAGGTAAATAGTATTGATTGCATATGTAGGGAAAGTAAATAGTTTAGGTATGGGTATTTAAGGGTAAATAGTTTGAATTTAATGGGTATAAAGTGAGATTTTTCCATTTAAAAATGAGGCTTTTAAGCCCGTCCCGAATAAGCCCGTGGCCTGTGAGGCTTGACTGGGGCTGGGCTAGGCTGGCCCGTGGGTGTAATAAAATATTTATTTAGAATATAAAAAAATAAAAAGTATACTGCCTTTAGAGATGGAACGTCATAATTGGATCTTTACTAAGAAGAACCAAAACTTGATCTTAAGAAGTTTCAAGAGATGGATATTGTCATGTATTGGAAGGATCATTCTAGAAAATATCTCGATCTTTCAGTGATGGCGTGTGATATACTTAGTATTCTAATTACCATTGTAGCATCACAATCAACACTTAGCATTGGTGACGTATTCTTATAAAGTATAGAAGTTGCATTCATTATGAAAATGTCCAAACACTTGTTACTACCCGAAATTGGCGGCACAACTTTTCCCAAACTCAAACTGGTAATATTTTATTATGTGAATGAATATTATTAGTTTAAAATTTAATTATTCTTAAGATTTAACTAACTAATATTACATATGAATTGTAGATGTAGATGAAAGTGAAAATGTTAAGATAACCTTGTCACAAGCGAATTCAAATGTGTTTGATGAAGATGATGTATTGGATATCTCATAAGCGTCATAGACGTTCTCTTGAATAGGTTGTTATGAGTTTTGGCTTTTAGTGAATGAAATATAGTCTTGTCTTTTACTTTTTTTTAAGTGTTTGTTGTGATATATTGGAACAATATAAAAAGTTAATAAGTTTTGCAAAATTTTTCCAATAAGATATTTTTCAACTTTTACAGAGTTATTTTTTTTAGGTCAGAACTTGAAGGAAGAATATAAAATTATATTTTTAAAATGATAGGCTGGCTCGTCGGGCTCGCGACCCACATAGAGCTGAGGTGGGCTGACCATTATAAGGCCCATCAAAATGGCGGGCTAGCCCAGCTCAACCCATCAATTACTAAAGCCCACATTGGCCGAGCTGGGCTAGCCCGACCCATATTGACAACTCTAGATGCGAACTCTTGTTGCTTCAATAAGGCTCAAGCTTTATGTAAACAGGTAAAGCTCAATTTTATCTTATAACAAGTCGGGTGTCAATTCAAGCACATCTTTGTGAATTAATAGAAACTAGAAAGCTTTCATAGCATGATGAAAGAGAACTATCCTCCTATCTCCCCGTTTTTTTATTTTTTTATTTTATTTTTACAAAAATCGGATATTATACTAAAGTATCATTAAATTCCCAGCAAACTAACAATGGCATTAAAACGAGATGAAAGACAGAAAGCAATAATGGGTGTCACTACCGACATCTTAGACACCATCAATGAGGATAACAGAGGAGACGATGAGAATGTAATACCAAATGCCACACCCAGGCGGAGTGATTTACCTCCCCCTCATGAAAGTATAACCGCTCCACGCGAAAGGGGAGCTTACACATCCGCGGCTGATGAAGCACCACTAGGAGTGAGGAAATTATTGTAGGAGTGACTGACAAGTACCCTCAATGACATACTCGACAAACCCGTTCAAAGGGCGAACATAAATGCCACGTCGACAGATATCATAACAACTATCGGTGAGCAACCCGCTCCCCCAACAGGTAACACTCGCACCACTGTTGATGCAGGTAATGATGCACTCACGACTATCCTAAAGAAAATGGAAGAAATGGAAAACGAGAACAAAGAGCTCCGCGACCAAATGAGGGAACATGAAGAAAGGGTCGATAAAATACCAGGCTCCCCAAAACTGCTACCGAAACGGGATGTCGACGGATTCGTCGAACAATCATATAGCGAGGAGGCAACCTCGCATACCATACCTAAAACATTCAAAATGCCGCCATATTTGAAGATATATGATGGCACGATGGATCCCGAAGATCACATCATTCACTACATCATAGCAGTAAAGGGAAACAACCTGTCAAAAGAGCAAGTACCGTCAGAGCTACTAAAAAAGTTTGGCGAAACCTTAACCGGAGGAGCCTTAACTTGGTACTCACAATTACCGACACGGTCTATAACAACATTCGAGGAAATGTCCGACAAGTTCGTCACCGCCTACGCCGGAGTTAAGAAAGTGGAAGCCAGAGTAAATGATATATTCGCCGTTAGGCAATCGCCTAGCGAGGGGCTCAGGGACTTTTTGGCCCGGTTGAATAGGGTAAGAATGATCTTACCAAATATATCGGAAGAAATTGCGGTAACAGCTTTTCAGAATGGGTTAAAGAGGAACGGAACAAGAGCGACAAGAAAACTAAGCAGACTCATGAAATACCCCCCTCACCATTTGGGAAGAAATTTACAATGCCTACTGCGCCGAGGTGAGAGCAAACGAAGACGACCTCAACGGTCCGATACAACGGTTAACTTAGATTGAAATAGAGCCGAGAAAAGACCGTCGTAGTGATGATCGAAGAGATCAGTTAGGAGCCAGCTTCAATCGAGACAAGCACAAACCTTATGTCAGAACAACCATCCCACCATCTCCTTGCCAAGTAGAAGGACCGTCCAGGCCGCATACAGGGACTCAGCAGAATGAAAAAGGTATCCGCTCTTATGTGCTCACAGTTTTTGTGTTTCCCATTAAGAGATAGTAGAGAAGCTTGGCCCGAAGGTGAAGTGGCTGCAAAAGATGAAATCCGACCCAAGTACCCAAAAGTCGAATATCCTCTGTGAATTTCATCAAGAGCGAGGACACAAAACTGAAGACTGCATGGCCCTACGACAAGAGAAAGTGAACATGCTCCACCAAGGACACCTAAAGGAACTGATGAGCGACTGAGAAAGAGCTAATTTCGATTGTGGAAGAGAACAACACCAAGGACTACCAAATCCACCTTCCCCTGCCCGCATCATTCAAATGATCATCGGTGGAGGTGACGAAACAATAATCAACCACATAGAGTTTACCACCATACACAAACTGAAGCGGTTGATCACCCACGAACGATATGATGACCTCAGAGAAAGTATCATCTTCGATAATTCAGATACCAACAGTTTGATTTTTCCTCACTCCGATGCTCTTGTCATTGCTTTACGTATTTTAGATACTGAAATAAAAAGAATAATGGTAGACGATGGTAGCGGCGTGTGTATTATTCACCCTCGAGTTCTTGCACAAATGCAACTCGAGGACAAGATAGTACCACGATGCATAACACTGACGGGTTTTAACAATGCAGTCAAATGAAGCTCGAGAGAGATAACACTGCCCGTTCTGGCCGGGGGCATCACCCTAGAAACAATGTTCCACGTCATGAACTAGGACATAACTTACAATGCAATCATAGGAAGACCATGGATACATGCCACAAGGGACAACCCATCCAACCTGTATCAAGTAATCAAATTCCCAACTCCGTGGGGGATATTTAGTATCCGAGGGAATAACGCACATCCCAAGAATGCTATCGCATCGCCCAAGATTACACATTCACTTAACAGCTTAAAGGAACAAATCCAGAAGCATAGCAATTATTAAAGTCGGGGTCCGAGCCCAATGATCAGAAAGACGTTATCAAGGACCCAGACATCGTGTAAGCAGTGGGTCAACATAGAAGATCTTGATCCCGTCCAATTAGAATGAAACAACAACAATAAAAAGGCTTATATAGGACATAAGCTCTTCGAGCCAGGTAAATTTCATAAGTTTCTTATCAATAACGCCGATCTGTTTGCTTTTCCCATGTAGATATGCCAGGCCCAAAAGATATTTCCACACACAAGTTGAACGTCTATCTCCTCTACCCCCAATACGACAAATAAGAAGAAAATCCAATACCGCAATCAATGATGCCGTCCGTGAAGAAGTGATAAAATACTCGCTAACGGCTCCATCCGAGAATCAAAGTATCCTTATTGGGTTGCCAATATAGTCATGGTAAAAAAGAAAAACAGGAAGTAGTGGATGTGCGTGGATTTCATGGATCTGAACAAGGCCTTCCTGAAAGACTCCTTTCCCTTGCCTCATATCGATCAGCTAATTGACGCAACAGTAGGGCATGCGTTATTGAGCTTCCTTGATGCCTACTCAGGTTACAATCAAATCCTCATAGACGAAAAGGACCAGGAGAAAACTATTTTCATAACCCATCAAGGAACATACTGATATCGGGTCATGCCATTTGGCTTAAAGAACGCGGGGGCGACTTACCAAAGATTGGTAACCAAAATGTTCAAGGACCAACTAGGCAAAAATATGGAAGTTACATAGATGATATGTTGGTCAAATCGAAAAGGAAGGAATATCACATCAATCATCTGAAGGAAGCCTTTGGGATACTAAGGCAATACGATATGAAGATGAACCCCGAAAAATGTGCCTTAAACGTAACTTCAGGCAAGTTCCTCGGTTTCTTGGTGTCACAAAAAGGCATCAAGGTCAACCCCAACCAAATCAAGTCCATTGAGGAAATACCTAAAGTGTTAACCAGCAAGAAACAAGTGCAAAAATTGACGGGCCGCATAGCTGCCCTGTCGAGGTTCATCTCACGATCCCCCGACAGATGTCATGAGTTCTTTAAAATGATCAAAAAAGACAACGGGCTCCAATGGAATGCAGAATGATTTGAGGTCCTAAGGGAACTAAAGACGTACTTATCTTCGCCCCTGCTGCTCGCCAAAGCAGAACATGGTGAACGCCTCCTGATATACTTAGTCGTGTTAGAGGTCGCGGTAAGCGCGGTACTAGTCTGGGAAGATAAAAATATGCAATCTTCGATCTATTATATTAGAAAAACTCTCATCGACACCGAAACGACGTACCCTCACCTCAAAAAATTGGCCTTAGCACTGGTTATAGCTTTACAGAAGCTTAGACCATATTTTCAGTGCAACCCAATATCGCTGATAACGTCCTTTACCCTACGAGGTATTTTGCATAAATCCGATCTATCGGGGAGATTGGCCAAATGGGCCACAGAGTTGAGCGAGCATGATATAACATATCCGCCGTGAATAATGATAAAATCGCAGGTACTCGCCGACTTCGTCATCGACTTCGGTGCTGACTTCGGTGCCAAGATAATGACTAAGGTCGAACAAGAAACTTTTCGTATCTCATCCAGTTTACCCAACCTATGGGTCCTATACACTGACGATGCATCCAATGCGTCAGGATCTGTCACGACCCGAATTTCCCACCCTCGGGAGTCTTGATGACGCCTACTAATATGAGCTAGGCAAGCCAATTATGTGAACAACTTACCTTTTTACCCATTTTATATTCATTAACAATTGCGAAATAAGATCATTTAAACAGCGAAATTTAACATAAGCGGAAGAAAAGCAATAAGCTAGCTGAACATGAATCCAATACAACTGATTGAGTCTTAACTACCCAGAACTGGTGTCACAGTTTCACATACGGCCTAAGAATACTACAAATAAAGGTCTGAAAGAAATAAATACAATACTGTCTCTGGAAATGCATGAAAGAAACATGAATAGTAGATTGACGAAGACGCCAAGGCCTGCGGACGCCTGCAGGACTACCTCGGGTTATCTGATGAACTAGAATCAACAATCCCACGGCCGTCCGAAGTCTACAACACTGGGATCTACACAAAAAAGTATAGAGTGTAGTATCAGCACAACCGACCCCATGTGCTGGTAAGTGCCTAGCCTAACCCTGGTGAAGTACTGACAAGGCTAGAACCAGACCACCAAATAAACCAGTGCAATTGTATAATATACAACGAAAAGTAAAGCAGAAAAAAACAAATAAAGATGGGAGGGGTAAATATGCTTCAGGAAATAACAGATAAAGCAGAATCTCAAGAGAATTATCAGGAAACCAAAATTCAACTTCTAACAAGGATAAGGAAAACAAAGGCAGATTTCACTCCCGGTTCACAACTCGTTGCAGGCGTGTAACCCGATCCCATTTCTCATATCTTGTGGTAGGCATACCACCCACTCCCATTTCATTAAATCTCGTAGTAGGCGTACCACCCGCTTCCATTTTATTATATCAACAGTTCTTCCAAATGAAATTTACTCCAACAAACACAACAATTAATACGAATTCATAAGACAGTAAGTGCACAAAAATTATGAATCACTGAGGAAAACAAATAATGACAAGTAGCAATTAGGCAATTTAATATTTAGTATACTAAATGTCAAGTTGCAATTAAGTCACATAAACATGTAGCAATCATAGCATAAATTCAAGGCGTAATGTTGCGCATGGATACCTTGATCCAATAATAACAAGTAACACAATAAAGGAAATATCAACATAAGAATCACAGTAATAGTGGAATAAGACAATTAATACACTTGAACTGATAACAACAAGAAATCATAACAAACGGCTATAAGTGCACGTCATCACCCTTCGTGCTTTAACACTCTCTCACCAAAATAATACATGGAATCACCCTTAGTGCTTTACACTCTTCCTCACCCAAGCAACAATTACAAAGTAGTTAGGGCAAGAGAATCAATGACATCACCATAAAGTCAAGTAACAACAGGAAATCAGTATAATAAATGTAAAGAAAAACACAACTCAATTATCAACAAGAATTAGGGAAATCAAGGACAAGTGCACGACATCACCCTTCGTGCTTTTGCTCTCGTCCTCACCATAAGAATCAATATAATAGGCACGGAATGGTACATCGCGTGGCACGACATCACCCTTCGTGTTTTACACTCTTTCCTCATAATAAACAAATAATGCACGACATCACCCTTCGTGCTTTACACTCTTTCCTTACAATAAACAAACCATGCACGACATCACCCTTCGTGATTTAACACTCTCCCTCACCCAAACAACAATCACAAATAAGGGGCAAGGGAATAAATAAAATAATAATAGAAATCCCGGCAAGGAAACACAATTAAACAATTAAATCCCGACAAGGGAACAATTTAATAGATCTTTCTCTTTCTTTCACTTTTATTTCATAACTCACTTTACCACTTGATCCAATGCTCCAAAGGGTTCAAGGATCTCATATACTTTCACAATTGTAATATAACTTGAGCCAATGCTCCTCAATGTTCATAGGTCACAATTTCCTTCCACAAGCTTTTCATAATAAATAGGAATAATCACCAAGGCATGTGAGATACAATGAAATCAAGATATTCACAATTTAAAGACTCGCGGTCATGCTAGACACTAACGAATAGATACTCGTCACCTCCCTATACATGGTACACGACTAATACCACATAGCACATATGACTCAACTCCTAATCCCTCAAGCTAAGGTTAGACCAAACACTTACCTCAAACTACCATGGCCAACTCAATCCTCAATTACCGCCTTTTCCTCTACAAATTCGCCTCCGCTCGACTCAATATAGCCAATGGCAACTTGAATACATCACACAATGCACGAGAAAATAATTTCAATTAATAAAATTGTTATTTTAATAAAATTTCTAAAATCAGACGCAGAACGTAAATGCCAAAGCAGTGTAACTACAGAACGTGACTTTCTGATGCAAAGTTATTGAAGTCTAAAATGCCAAAACTTAAATCATTATTACTACAATCATTATGAAATCATTTGGTAATCATTATTCCAAATTAAAAGACATCACAATAGTGTAATATCAAGACTTCAAAAGTGTGTAATAGCACTGTAGCGGAAACCAAAATGGGTACAATGTATTCTTTCCTTAACATTGCGCACAGAAACTTCCATTTAATTCCAAGTAATCATTGTCCTATTATTTTCTCGTCTCCTAGCTATGGGTATAATAACTACAAACTAAATCATGTATAAAGTAATGTCATGTACTACTGATGAAGAATAAATACCTGATTCTAATTTCCTCCCCAACTTTCCTTCTCCAATTGAGATCGTCGCCTCTATTAACCCTTCGTTCTAGTTTTTTTTCCTTCTATTTTTCTTTCCTTCTATTTATTTATTATAAGGTCTAAATCACCCCTTTTCCTACACCTTAGGTCATATATGGGCAAATAAGGAAAATATGTGGGTCCAACCCATTTCTTTACCATTATTTAGTTACCTCAGCTATTTTACAGAAAGGAGCCTAAGTTACCCCTAAACTATTGTCACACCTCCTTTTTACCGGAGCCTCATATTTATTTACACCCCGGGAAGGGATATAATAAGAGGAAGGAGTTTTTCCAATTTAAGGACAGTCAGAACGGGGTTAATTTATTTTAATTTTCAGAGTCGCCACTTGAGAAGATAATGGTGTCCCAAGTCACCGGTTTAATCCCGAACCGAGAAAAGTTTGACTCTGTTACAGTCTGCGAACTAGAAATCCGGATAAGGAATTCTGTTAATCCGGGAGAAGGTGTTAGGCACTCCCGAATTCCGTGGTTCTAGCACGGTCTCTCAACTATTGTATTTTTATCTGATTTCTCTATATGTTCCATTTTTACGTGCCTTTATTAATATTCCTCTTTATCATTTTTAAAGAATTGCAACGTCGTGAAAATGCATTTCGGGCCACACCGTACCAGTACGCCTGTGGCTTTCAATACATTTCGACTT
>MU730889.1:108957-134425 GCA_026770625.1 Nicotiana glauca
TTTTGACCAAGAATTATTCAGAGAAGAGAAATTATAGCCATGCATTCACACGTAAGAAAGATCAGAAATCAAAAGGGTTCAGAATACTTAGCTTTTACTTCTTTTTATTTTCTTTTGTTTCTTTCTTCCTTCCTTCTATTTTCCTTGTCTTCATCTTTCTTGATTTTTTCAAAACCTTCGAAGTTCTGGATATCGTTTCTTGGATTTTTTGCTCTCAGGCAGACTTGTTGAGTCTCTTTTTATAGAAAAGACTCTTAGAACACGAAGCTAGGTACTCTGGGGATGTACAGGGTGATTTTTGAAACGAAGGTGTTCGCCGGAGTAGGGTTCCGGTGACACCTTTTGCAAGATTTGAGGATTTCCGGGCTTATTCGAAGGAAACTACTTAGATGGGGTGAAAGAGGAGGCAGAGGAGGTTGTGGGGTGTTAATGGAGGTTCTATCAGAAACGGTGGTGTTCCACCGCCGGTAGGTTTTCGGCGATGGTTGAGAGCATCCTAAGGCGGCTAGGGTTTGAAGTTAGGGACGACGGGTTTAATATGAAATGTGTATGTAATGTTTTGTGTATTTAAAATTTTTAAAGATCTGAGGCCGTTGGATCAAATGAACCAACGGCTCAGATTCAATTAGCCCCTATACGATGTCGTTCCATTTAAGTGGTCTCTTAATCGTGGCCATTGGCTTGACTAAATCAACGGTTCAAATTGATTATAGAATACGACGCCATTTTTGTTTAAATGATGGCCATCACTCCTGGCTGTTTGATCAAAGCTTCAATGGTCTAGATTTATTATCCCTGAACGGTGTCGTTTGGCAGAGCCTGGGCAGATCGGGGTCCTTTTCTTTTGGGCCTGGGTGGTGTTATACAATTTGGGCTACTAGTTTTTTCTATTTTTGTATTTAGCCCAATATTTTTTTTTTGTATTGTATTATTTATTTTTTGCATTATACTTTTCTTTGTATTTTTGTATTTATTTCTTTTTGTATTATTTTGTATTTTCTCTTCTTTTATTTTTTCTGATTTTACATTTTGTTGTATTTTAGTTTTCTTTTGTATTTTCTGTATTTTTTCTATTTTGTATTTAGTTTTGATTTTATTAAAATTGTTAAACTAATTAACTTTTATTCATGGAAATTTTCAATTAAAGCAATCAAAAGGTTATTTTGATTTTTTCTTTAAATTGTTAAAATGAATTAATACCTACTACAGGTGAAATTAATTTCCTAAATGCAAATGCATATTTTTTTATTTTTTATCTGATTTTACATGCGCAAATAACATGCAAACAATCAATACAAAATTCACACAAATTGTAAAAATAAGGAAAAATTGTTTATTTGAATTTTATGGGAATAGACTCATATATAGAGTAAAAATCATGTGCTCACAACTATTAGATATAGAACAATTATATTTTTCATTTGACTTTTTTCACATAAAAGCATTCCGGATATACGCTCTGACCGCTCACGCAATTCGATGTGAGATAAAAGGAGGTTTTTTTAAGGCCTCGGAACACAAAATTTACTATGATGATCGTTTGGGTAATCACATTCTCCACCTCTAAAACAATCTTTCGTTCTCGAACGGACATAAGAAGAAAGTACCTGAGTCGGAAAAAAGATGGGGATAATGGCTCCGCATATCAGACTCGGACTCCCAGGTCGATGCCTCAGTAGGCTGAACTCTCCACTGAATACGAACCGATGGAAAACTCTAGGACCTCAACTGACGAACCTGCCGGTATAGAATACCTACCGGCTCCTCCTTATAAGGCAAGTCCTTGTCCAACTGGACAGTGCTGAAATATAACACATGGGACGAATTGCCGTGAAACCTCCGAAGCATGGACACATGAAACACTGGATACACGGCTGATAAGCTCGGCGGTAATGCAAGTCTATAAGCCACCTCTCCCACTCGATCAAGAATCTCAAACAGACCAATGAACCTAGGGCTAAGCTTGCCCTTCTTCCCAAATCTCATCACACCTTTCATAGGCGATACTCAGAGCAATACCTGCTCACCAACCATAAAAGCCACATCTCGAACCTTGCGGTCTGCATAACTCTTTTGCCTGGACTGAGCCATACGAAGCCTATCCTGAATGATCCTGACCTTGTCCAAGGCCTCCTGAACCAGATCTGTACCCAACAACCGAGCCTCTCTCGGGTCAAACTATCCAACCGGAGATCGATACCGCCTACTATATAAAGCCTCATAAGGAGCCATCTGGATGCTCGACTGGTAACTGTTGTTGTAGGCAAACTCTGCTAAAGGCAAGAACTGATCCCACGAACCTCCAAAGTTAGTGGCACAAGCTCGGAGCATATCCTCCAAAATCTGAATAGTCCGCTCTGACTGCCCGTCCGTCTGGGGATGAAATATTGTGCTCAACTCAAACTCTGTGCCCAACTCTCGCTGAACTGCTCTCCAGAAAAGGGTGGTAAACTGCGTACCCCGGTCCGAAATGATAGATACGGGCACACCATGAAGGCGAACAATCTTCCGAATGTAGATCTCAGCTAACCTCTTCGAAAAAGAGACTGCCATAGGAATGAAATGCACTAACTTGGTCAGCCTATCAACAATGACCTATACTGCGTCGAACTTCTTCCGAGTCAGCAGAAGTCCAGTAACAAAGTCCATAGTAATCCGCTCCCACTTCCACTCGGGAAGCTCAATCCTCTGAAATAAACCACCAGGTCTCTGATGCTCGTACTTAACCTGCTGTCAATTCAAACAACGAGCCACATATGCCACAATATCCTTCTTCATTCTACACCACCAATAATGCTGCCACAAATCCTGATACATCTTCGCGGCACCCGGATGAATAGAGTACCGGGAGCTATGGGCCTCCTCCAAAATCAACTCTCGGAGCCCATCCACATTAGACACACATACTCGACCATGCAATCTCAAAACTCCATCATCATCTAAAGTAACCTGCATGGCATCTCCGCACTGCACTGTGTCTTTAAGGACACACAAAGGGGGATCATCATACTGCCGATCATGGATACGCTCTAATAATAAAGATTGAGCGATGCAAGCTAACATATGACTGGGCTCAGAAACATCCAGTCTTACGAACTGATTGGCTAAAGCCTGAACATCCAAAGCAAGCAGCCTCTCACCGACCATAATATATTGAAGACTGCCCATACTGGCTGACTTTCTACTCAAATAATCGGCCACAACATTGGCTTTTCCCGAATGATATAAAATGATGATATCATAATCCTTCAACAACTCCAACCACCTCCTATGCCTCAAATTCAATTCCTTTTGCTTGAACAAGTTCTGAAGGCTCTTGTGATATACGAACACCTCACATGCCACACCATACAGATAATGCCTACAAATATTCAATGCGTGAACTATGGCTGCCAACTCCAAATCATGAACTAGATAGTTCTTCTCATGAATCTTCAACTGTTTCGAGGCATAGGCAATGACTTTGCCATCCTGTATCAACACTGCTCCAAGCCCAATACGGGAAACATCACAATAAACTATATAAGGCCCTGAACCTGTGGGCAAAACCAACACCGGTACCGTAGTTAGAGCTGTCTTGAGCTTCTGAAAGCTCTCCTCACACTCATCCGACCATCTGAACTGGGCACCCTTCTGGGTCAACCTGATCCTCGGGGCTGCAATAGATGAAAATCCCTCCACGAACTGATGATAGTGGCATGCTAATCCCAAGAAACTCTGAATCTTTGCAGCTGATGCTGGTCTAGGCAAGTTCTTGACTGCCTCAATCTTCTTCGGATCAACTTGAATACCCTCTGCTAAGACAATATGACCCAGAAATGCAACTGAACTCAACCAGAACTCATACTTCGAGAATTTTGCATATAACTATCTATCTTTCAGAGTCTGAAGAACCACTCTAAGGTACTGCTCGTGCTCCTCCTGGCTGCGGGAGTATATCAATAAATCATCAATGAAGACTATCACGAACGAATCCAAATAAAGCCTGAACACTCGGTTCATTAAGTCCATAAAAGCTACTGGGGCATTTGTCACCCGAATGACATAACCAAGAACTCATAATGCCCATACCGAGTGCAGAAGGCTATCTTTGGGACATCTGATGCCCTAATCCTCAACTCATGGTAGCCAGATCACAAGTCAATCTTGGAAAATACCCTGGCACCCTGAAGCTGGTCAAACAAATCATCAATTCTCGGCAGTGGATACTTATTGTTGATCGTTACCTTGTTCAATTGTCGGTAATCAATATACATTCTAATTGACCTATCCTTCTTCTTGACAAATAACACCCGCACACCCCAAGGTGAGATACTGGGTCTAATAAAACCCTTCTCAAGCAAATCCTGCAACTGTTCCTTTAATTCTTTCAACTCCGACGGGGCCATGCGATATGGCGGGATATAATGGGCTGAGTGCCCGGAACCAGATAAATATAGAAATCAATATCCCTATCGAGGGGCATACCCGGCAGGTCTTAAGGAAAAACATCAGGGAACTCACAAACAATGGGCACAAAATCAATAGAGGGAACCTCAGCACTGGAATCCCGAACATAGGCTAAATAGGCCAAACACCCCTTCTCGACCATACACCGAGCCTTCACATACGGTATAACACTGTAGGTAGAATAACCTGGAGTCCCTCTCCACTCTAAACGAGGCATACCCGGTAAAGCTAAGGTCACAGTCTTGGCATGGCAGTCCAAGATAACATGATAGAGTGATAACTAGTCCATCCCCAATATAATATCAAAGTCGACCATATCTAAAAGCAACAAATCTACACAAGTCTCCAGACCCCCAATCACCACAACACAAGAACAATGGACTCGATCGACCACGATAGAATCACCCACCGGTGTAGACACATAAACAGGAATACCCAATGCATCACTAGGCATGACCAAATACGGGGCAAAGTAGGATGACAAATACAAATATGTAGACCCCAGATCAAACAACACTGAAGAATCTCTATCACAAATCAGAACCGTACCTGTAATGACCGTATCTGAAGCCTGTGCCTCGGGCCTAGCCTGAAGAGCATAACATCGGGGCTGGACCCCAACACTCTGATCTACCTCTCTTGGACGGCCTGCTGCTGGCTGGCCTCCACCTCTGGCGGTCTGAGCTCTACCTTTATGACCTCTACCTCCACCTCTGGCACCTCTACCCCCCACCTCTAGCTGACTGGGCGGGCTGTGGAACACCTAGTGCCTGAACCATGGCACGAGAACCCTAGTGCTGAGAACTGCTCGGTGCTCGAGGGCAAAATCTGGCAATATGACCCATGTCACCATAAGTGTAACAATCCCTCGAATGCTGAGTCTGCTAGCCCTGTCGACCTGAATGACTACTACAGATACTCTGAAGTGGCGGTGCACTGAATGGCTGCTGATCAGAATAGTGCACGTGAGAACCACATCCACTGAGGCACTGTGGGAAACCTGGAGGCCTGACTGGAAAGGCCTAGAAGGCTGAACCCTATCATATGAATCTCTGCCTCCAGACGAGGAACCACTGAATCGACCTGACTGACGGGGTCTCTTGTCTGCTCTATGACCACCCTCCTACGACAATACCATCTCAATCCTCTGGGCCACAGTTTCACAGACGGTCTAATAATACTATAAATAAATGTTTAAAAGAAATAAATGCAACATTGTCTCTGGAAATGCATGAAAGAAACAGGAATAGTATATAGAAGAAGATGCCAAGGCGTGCGGACGCCTGCATGACTAACTCGGGTTGTCTAATGAGCTAGAATCAGCAATCCCACTGCCGTCCGAAGTCTACAACACTGGGATCTACACAAAAAAGTATAGCGTGTAGTATCAGCACAACCGACCCCATGTGCTGGTAAGTGCCTAGCCTAACCTCGGCGAAGTAGTGACGAGGCTAGGACCAGACCAAAAAATAAATCAGTGCAGTTGTATAATATACAGTGGAAAGTAAAGCAGAAATAAACAAATAAAGATGGGGGGGGGGAACATGCTTCGGGAAATAACAGATAAAGCAGATTCTCAAGAGAATTATCAGGAAACCAAAATTCAACTTCTAAAAAGGATAAGGAAAACAAAGGCAGATTTCACTCTCGGTTCACAACTCGTTGCAGGCGTGCAACCCGATCCCATTCTCATATCTTGTGCTTGGCGTACCACCCGCTCCTGTTTCATTAAATCTCGTAGTAGGCGTACCACCCACTCCCATTTCATTATATCAACAGTTCTTTCAAATAAAATTTACTTCAACAAATGCAATAATTAATACGAATTCATAAGACAGTAAGTACACAAAAATTATGAATCACTGAGGAAAACAAATAATGACAGGTAGCAATTAAGAGCAATTAGGCAATTTAATATTTAGTATACTAAATGTCAAGTTGCAATTAAGTCACATAAACATGTAGCATTTATAGCATAAATTCAACGCATAATGTTGTGCAAGGATACCTTGATCCAATAATAACAAGTAACACAATAAAGGAAATGTCAACATAAGAATCACAATAATAGTGGAATAAGACAATTAATGTACTTGAACTGATAAAAACAAGAAATCATAATAAACGGCAATAAGTGCACGACATCGCCCTTCGTGCTTTAACACTCTCTCACCAAAACAATACACGGCATCACCCTTCGTGCTTTAGACTCTTCCTCACCCAAGCAACAATTACAAAGAAATTAGGGAAAGGGAATCAATGACATCACCATAAAGTCAAGTAACAACAGGAAATCAATATAATAAACGTAAAGAACAACACAACTCAATTATCAGCAAGAATCAGGGAAATCAAGGACAAGTGCACGGCATCACCCTTCGTGATTTTACTCTCGTCCTCACCATAAGAATCAATATAATAGGCACGGAATGGTACATCTTGTGGCACGACATCACCCTTCGTGCTTTACACTCTTTCCTCACAATAAACAAACAATGCACGGCATCACCCTTCGTGCTTTACACTCTTTCCTCACAATAAACAAACAATGCACGGCATCACCCTTCGTGCTTTACACTCACTCTCCACAATAAACAAACAATGCACGGCATCACCCTTCGTGCTTTAACACTCTTCCTTACACAAACAACAATCACAAATAAGGGGCAAGGGAATAAATAAAATAATAATAGAAATCCTGGCAAGGGAACACAATTAAACAATTAAATCCGGCAAGGGCACAACATCAATAATCTCAACATCCCGGTGAGGGAAAATAATTAACAAAGCAACAATATCCCGGCAAGGGAACAATTTAATAGCTCTTTCTCTTTCTTTCACTTTTATTTCATAACTCACTTTACCACTTGAGCCATTGCTCCAAAGGGTTCAAGCATCTCATATACTTTCACAATTGTAATATAACTTGAGCCAATGCTCCTCGATGTTCATAGGTCACAATTTCCTTCCACAAGCTTTTCACAACAAATAGGAATAATCACCAAGGCATGAGAGATACAACGAAATCAAGATATTCACAATTTAAAGACTCGCGGTCATGCTAGACACTAACGTATAGATACTCGTCACCATGCCTATACATGATACACGACTAATACCACATAGCACATAGAATTAAACTCCTAATCCCTCAAGCTAAGGTTAGACCAAACACTTACCTCAAACTACCACGACCAACTCAATCCTCAATTACCGACTTTTCCTCTACAAATTCGCCTCCGCTCGTCTCAATCTAGCCAATGGAAACTTGAATACATCACACAATGCACGAGAAAATAATTTCAATTAATAAAACTATGATTTTTATAAAACTTCTAAAATTAGATGCAGAACGTAAATGCCAAGCAGTGTAACTACAGAACGTGACTTTTTGATGCAAAGTTGCTGAAGTCTAAAATGCCAAAACTTAAATCATTTGGTAATCATTACTCCAAATTAAAAGACATCACAATAGTGTAATAGCAAGACTTTGAAAGTGTGTAATAGCACTATAGCGGAAACCAAAATGGATACAGTGTATTTTTTCCTTAACATTGCGCACAGAAACCTCCATTTAATTCCAAGTAATCATTGTCCTATTATTTTCTCGTCTCCTAGCTATGGGTATAATAACTACAAACTAAATCATGTATAAAGTAATGTCATGTACTACTGATGAAGAATAAATACCTAATTCTAATTTCCTCCCCAACTTTCCATCTCCAATTGAGATCGTCGCCTCTATTAACCCTTCGTTCCACTTTTTTCCTTCTATTTATTTATTTATTTATTATAAGACCTAAATCACTCCTTTTCCTACACCTTAGGTCGTATATGGGCCAATAAGGAAAATATGTGGGTCCATCCCATTTCTTTACCATTATTTAGTTACCTCAGCTATTTTACAGAAAGGAGCCTAAGTTACCCCTAAACTATTGGATATAGAACAATTATATTTTTCATTTGATTTTTTTCACATAAAAGCGTTCCGGATATATGCTTGGACCGCTCATACAATTCGATGTGAGATAAACGGGTTTTTTAAGGCCTCGGAACACAAAATTTACTATGATGACCGTTTGGGTCATCACAGGATCTGGACTAGGACTCGTACTCAAGGTCCCAACAGGCGAAGTCATTCACCAATCCATACGGTGTCCCGATATGACTAACAATGAGGCCAAGTATGAGGCTGTAATTGCAGGATTAAAGCTATCTCTCAAATACAGAGCACGATAAGTCATCCTTAGATTCGACTCGCAACTCGTTGTCAACCAAGTCACAGGGACTTTCCAAATCAAAGAGCGGAGGCTACAAAGGTACCAGGCAAAAATTCATAAAGTGCTACCAGAATTTGACGAATGTCGACTCGATCAGATACCTCGAGCACAAAACATCGAGGCAGACGGTCTCTCCAAGTTAGCAACAGCCACCAATAACATCACGAAGAAAAATGTGGTCACCCTACTCCATTCATCGATAGACCAACTCGAGGTACACTCTGTACATTTGACTTATGACTGGCACAATAGTATTATAACATATTTGCAGGAAGGAGCAATCCCACTAGACAAAAAAGAAGCCAGAAAGCTTCAAATGCAGGCGGCCAGGTACAACCTCATAAATCACGAGTTATACAAAAGAACGTTTGGGGGTCCCTTGGCGAATTGCCTAGGGCCGAATTAAACAAGACACGTACTCGAGGAAGTACACGAAGGCTACTACAATTCCCATACCGGCAATCGAGCCCTCGTTAGATGCCTCATTCGAGCAGGATATATTGGCCCACAATGAAGAAGGAAGCCACCGATTATGTCAAGAAGTGCGAACAGTGCCAGAAATATGCCCCTATGATACACCAAATGGGCGATCACCTCCATTCTATCACATCGCCATGGCATTTCATCAAATGCGGAATAGACATCGTTGGACCCCTCCCAGTAGGGCAAGGTATGTTTTCTTTTGATTTTAACTGACTATTTCTCCAAATAGGTAGAAGCAGGTGCGTTCACCCAAATATGCAAACAAGAATTTATCACATTCATATAAAAATACATCATATGCCGCTTCGGCATCCCCAAAGAAATTAGCTGTGACAATGGATCCCAATTCACCGGAAAGAAGACCGTCGAGTTCTTCGAAAAATGGCACATCAAGCGAATACACTCCATGCCATATCACCCTACCGGTAACGGTCAGGCTAAATCCTCCAACAAAATAATACTGAATATCTTGAAGAAAAAACTTGAGGGTGCCAAGGGACTATGGCCGGAATTACTACCAGAGTTATTGTAGGCATACCGTACCACGCCAAAAACAAGTACAAGAAAAATGCCATACTCACTACTCTACGGGACTGATACCATGAAAGCGGGTCAAGCAATGACAAAAATAGAAAACAGGACCTAGATGAAGTAGAGGAGCGAAGAGACATGGCTTACATAAGAATGGTATCCCAAAAGCAACAAGTAGAGTGGTACTACAAAAAAAGCCAAAGTACGACCACTCAAACTCGAAGACTATGTACTCAAGGGTAAAACACAAGCGAGCAAAGATACGAGAGAAGTAAAACTAGGAATCAATTGGGACGGGCCATATAAAAAAATGATCTTTTCAACTGGAAACGATAGAGGGAAATCTACTACAAAATAATTGGAACGTCGCCCAACTCAAATACTTCAACTTCTGAAAACAGACGTCGTCCGCATCATACTCTTTTTCCCTCATCTGGTTTTTATCCCAGTTGGGTTTTCTTAGAGAGGTTTTTAATGAGGCGATAAAGGGGACGACTCGAAGTTCAAGTATAATTTATCACCCCGCCTGCCGACTGCATTTCCAGGCCGAATGATGAATGGACTGGATACATGGAAACTTCTCCAATATATGTATGAAACAAAGGACACATGTAATATTCTCCAATGAATGAAATAAAGCAGCATTTTTACTCTCCACCAAGTCTTTTCACACTTTACATTCAGCCTCACTCGAACTATTTTACTTTCGACCTTGCTCGAATTGTTTTACATTCAACCTCACTCGAATTATTCTACATTCAACCTTGCTCAAATTGTTTTTCATTCGACCTCGCTCGAGTTAATTTACATTTGACCTTGCTCAAATTATTCTACACTCGACCTCGCTCAAATTAATCTACATTCGACCTCGCTCGAATTATTTTACATTCGACCTTGCTCGAATTATTTTACATTCGACCTTGCTGAATTACTCTACATACGATCTCACTTGAATTGTTTTGCATTTGACCTTGCTCGAATTACATTACATTCGACCTTGCTCAAATTATTTTACATTTGACCTTGGTCCGATCATTTTACATTTGACCTCGCTCGAATTATTCTGCATGCGACTTCACTCGAAGTCTTCAATGTTCAACTGCGTTGAACATCAATCTTATCAAAAAGTTAGGGACTTCACCACATAATTGATCATGCCCAACTATGCCTTATAAAAAGGACAATGCGGTCGTTGCAAATATAATCCGATTTACAAGTCCAGAGTCAAATCCCACAGAGAATTAACCTATCAATTACCTTTGTTGGAATCATTAAATCCTTTATAATCAACTTCCCCAAACTTTGTAAACATAGTTGATTGTATTTCTACTAACTAAGATTGAAGGTAAATAACTAACAGCTGTAAACTAAATATGCTGGGTTGTAAATAATAATGAGAAGGTTCTAAGGTAGTGATTTCCCCTATTGATGGAATCCCTTTCGGTTATGTTTCATATAGATTCACCAAAATATCTCTATCAATAGTGAACACCCTTTTTACCGTAAATCTCTCCCAAGTAATTGCGATAATTTACTAGATGCACTCTCCCGAGTTATGCTAGCTAACTCTGTTTATTACAGCTCACTTTAGATCACACCCAAGGCTTCGTTATCCCTAATCCCGCCTTTAAACCCATAGTTATAGATCCCTCTTATACTTTGGGAGTGGTGTTGTTCAATAATTACCTAAATATGCACTCTCTCCCGAGTTATGCACACTAAATAGGCACAACTAATTGAGGATCCTATCAATTAACTATAATAAACACGTAATTGAACAAATAGAGATTAACCGGCAAACTATATAAACATAATCAAGAAGTTTATCCTTCAATAGGTTCCATTAAAACCTTAGACTAAAGTATGTATCTACTCATAACAACTTGAAGATAAACTACGGAAATATTCATCATGTAAAATTGCAAGAAAAAGAAGAAGTAAGGAACTATGATGTTTTGGGTGATCTCTCACACTTGTGTTTCTTGTCCAAAGTACTATCTAAAACAAATCTGACCTAATGTGGCCGAATTCCTACTTTTTATAAGGGTTTTACACCAAGTTTTCCCGACTTGACACTTTCATCCCTGGCTTTTTCGCGTTCTGCCGCGGTCCTACCGCGATTACGCCGGGACCATGGCCAAATAGGTTCTCTGAATCTGCAGCTCTACTCTGCCGCGGTCTTACCGCAGTAACGGTCTGACCACAACAGGCCATGTTCAGCACTGCTTTTGACTTTTCACTTGGTGCATTTGTTGGGCATTGTCTGATTGGCCTCCTTTTCTCCGTAATTGATCCCAAACTTGCTCCATCGACTTCTTTCGTTGGATATAGCCTACAAAGCATGAAAATCACTAATCAGAGCATTTGGTTATCACTTTTTACAACAAAGCTATACAAAAATGTGGTTCTTTAGGGTCTAATTATAGTCTAATTCACCTATTATCAACACCCCACACTTAAATCTTTGCTCGTCCTCGAGCAAGTTGAACCATAGTTCGAGGCCTATTCGTTAGATGCATTACCCTTTTTATGTCACACCTGCTATTATGAAAGAATAACCTGAGTAGTGCAACAGCCACACCTCAGATGAAGACTCTAATGCCATGCCACACTCATGCTTACTCTATGTACTCTAATAGAAGTGAAGACTTGCTTTTTCTTCTTGAGTTAAATGCCCTCACATCACATTTTTGAGAGAAGTTCCACACACATGAAATCAAACAACAAGGAACTATAGAATAAACAAATTCACTCACTCTCAGCAAAGAACATTTATATTCCACACAAATACACCATAAGCTTGCCCTTAGTGTAATACTCTACTAATCGAATTGTTCAGTCTAAGATCAATAGGGCTTCATTTGGTTGTAATGTAGGCTACGGGACGGGTAGGATACATTTAGCTGTAAGAGTGACTACACCTCCCTAAGCACTTTAATACATACATTTTCTGAATTAAACCTCATCCTTATGTCACCTCAAAATTCTACCTTCACATCAATGTAACTACCCCATTCTTCTTTAAGCACACTTGCATCAAGAGCCACCACTTATCTAGGAGTTTTTATGCTTATATTTTTTTTTCTTTTATTTTCAATTCAAGCGGCTCTTCTTTTTTCAAAACAATGCACCTTTCTCCTTATTCAACTAGTTCCACTAGAATGACAAATCGACCACCCCACACTTTAACTTTTACAAGCTTCATAACAATTCAAGTGCTCATGAGAGGTGAAAAGGTTCAAATAGATGGTTAATTCAAACAAATGGGTAAGACTTGTAATGTGGTTGCCAAAGAAAAAGGATTATAGGCTCAAAGGGGTTAACTATGGTAATATGTACAGGTGGATTCATGATTATATAGGCTACACAAAGAAATTCCTAAATCATCTCTAAGACCAAACAACTACTATTTCGCTTTGCACACACACGGGGCAAGTTCTAGGTATCACATGCAAGCACAGAATACATGTATAACCTCACGCAAACTTGTCATGTAACTCATTCCAAATTAGTTTGTCAACATATTCACAAGAGCATTCAAGTAAGACAAGGTGTGCAAAATTAAGGCATAAGATTAAGAGTCTACACGTGAGCCTAGAAGTCGCACCCTCAAGTTCGTTTTAAGTATTTGTAGGTATGAACACCACGGGATGTATTCTTTCCCAACCCTTCTTAGCCCACAAGATTCCTAAGGGTCCTAAAATCTATTAAAGAAAAATCTACCTAACCCGGTTCAAGAAAAACCCTTGGAAAAGAACCGCGGTCAAAAGAAAAACCAAGGGGAAATTACTACACTACCTAAAAAGAAAATAAAAAATCTTTTTGGCTTTTTGATTAGACTACTTCCCTCAAGAATACTGTCTAGGTGGTCCGTCACCAGGAAGGGTCTCCTACTTTTTTAGTTTTTTTTTGTCCGACCTTAATACTCAAGAAAACCATCGACAAGTGTCTGTCATTGGGCCAAGTCGGTGACTTCTAAGCTACATATACAACACACATATATACACAAATCATATATAGTCATACCCAAGTCTCCCACCCCACACACAAATAGTATGGCATGTCCTCATGTCATAAAACACTTAAATAGCAGAAGGGTAAGAGGACTTCCCTGGTCCTCATTCAGAGTCAGAGACGGTGTTGGGATCTACGTGACAGGCCCTCCCTAAAGCACGAAACCAAGCCATCACCCGGCTTTTAGACCTGGCATGCCGTCTAGACATGGCATCCAAACGAACATGCAGGCTATTTACCGAGGAGCGAAGTTCTTCCACTTCTTCCTCCACAGAAGGAAACAAGGGTCGGCTGGAGTATGATCTAGAGAACTATGCCCTAGTTCGGTGGTGCCATGGGTGCTGGGGCATCATCACATCGTCCAGGTCAATGTGTGTAGGTGCATCTCTGCCCACTTTGATCTTTGACGCTCTAAAAGCTATTTTTGGGGGTAAAGTGCCATCCGTAGGACTGACTGGGACATCAACAACAAAAATAACCTCGTCACAAGTGAGGGGAAGTAAAACCCCTTAGTCATCAGATGTGATCGGAGGATCATTTCATCTCCAATGATTTTAGCAACATCAACATCCTTCCTGGTCACGAAGCACCAAACCAGTAGAGCCCACAAGCTATTCACATCTGTTGTGTTGCCTGTGGGCAATAATCTGCTGCAAATCATGGTGAACCATCACTTAACTTCCTATGTGAATGACTTCGAATGCAGGGTCATGTTTTCCTGAATCCAAACTGGCTGCCCCCAAGCATATGGACTCAATCAGAGTGTCCCAATTGACCCCTGGAGAATTGTGATAATAATCATTGTCACCAGTGAACAGAGGCAGCTGCAGGACCTGGCGAATATTCTGGACTGAGGCATCTACCAATTTGCCCCGCACAACTACCGAACAACACATATGTTCGGGGTAGTTCGCGTAGAACTCCCGGACTATTATTGGGTTCGCCGTGTCAGGTTCATCGAACAAGTACTCCATCCCCCTCCGACGGATTTCCTCGTACATGTCCGGCTTTTCAAAATGGAGGGCATCCCTATCAATACCAATCTCCGGGAGAAAGCTTTTAGTGGCTTACGCATGAAACCTGTCCTGGGCCTCCTCGGACGTGAGCCGGGTGGCATCATAAGTGGGCACGTTGGAAGTTATTTCCGAGTTTCTTTGCTTCTTATGGGACATAGTACCTGCAATCAGTTCATCATAACAATCAGGGGCAGCCAAACATGTGGCAGTCGGATGGATACTCAGACTTCGCCACCCGCTGGCACCAAACAATTACCCAAAGTGGACAACATCCACTATTTTCCCTACACCACTTATCAATGATACATGTGCCAGTCGTTGTATTATAGTGGTAAGTATTCCCGCCTGTCACGCGGGTGACCCAAGTTCGATCCTCGGCAACAGCGCCAAAATTTGATCACGCCCAACTATGCCTTATAAAAAGGACAATGCGGTCGTTGCAAATATAATCTGGTTTACAAGTCCTGAGTCGAATCCCATAGAGAATTAATCTATCAATTACCTTTGTTGGAATCACTAAATCCTTTATAATAAACTTCCCCAAACTTTGTAAACAATAGTAGATTGTATTTCTACTAACTAAGATTGAAAGTAAATAATTAACAGCTGTAAACTAAATATGCTGGGTTGTAAATAATAATGAGAAGGCTCTATGGTAGTGATTTCCCCTATTGATGGAATCCCTTCCAGTTATGTATCATATAGATTCACCAATATATCTCTATCAATCATGAGCACTCTTTTTACCAAAAATCTCTCCCAAGTAATTGCTATAATTTACTAGACGCACTCTCTCGAGTTACGCTAGCTGACTCTGTTTATTACAACTCACTTTAGATCACACCCAAGGCTTCGTTATCCCTAATCCCACCTTTAAACCCGTAGTTATAGATCCCTCTTATACTTTGGGAGTTGCGTTGTTCAATAATTACCTAAATATGCACTCTCTCCCGAGTTATGCATACTAAATAGGCACAACTAATTGAGGATCCTGTCAATTAACTACAATAAACACGTAATTGAACAAATAGAGATTAACCGGCAAACTATATGAACATAATCAAGAAGTTCATTCTTCAATAGGTTCTATCAAAACCTTAGACTAAGGTATTTAGCTACTCATAACAACTTGAAGATAAACTACGAAAATATTCATCATGTAAAATTGCAAGAAAAAGAAGAAGTAAAGAACTCTGATATTTTTTATGATATCTCACACTTGTGTTTCTTGCCCAAAATACTCTCCAAAACAAATCTGACCTAATGTGGCCGAATTCATACTTTTTATAAGGGTTTTACACCAAGTTTTCCCGACTTGACACTTTCGTCCCTGAATTTTTCGCATTCTGCCGCGGTCCCACCGTGGTTACGCCGGGACCGCGACCAAATAGGTTCTCTGAATCTGCAGCTCTGCTCTGCTGCGGTCCTACTGCGGTTACGGTCTGACCGCGGCATGACAAGTTCAGCACTGCTTTTGACTTTTCACTTAGTGCATTTCTTGGGCATTGTTTGATTGGCCTCCTTTTCTCCGTAATTGATCCCAAACTTGCTCCATCAACTTCTTTTGTTGGATATAGCCTGCGAATCATGAAAAGCACTAATAAGAGCATTTGGTTATCACTTTTTACAACAAAGCTATACAAAAATGTGGTTCTTTAGGGTCTACTTATAGTCTAATTCTATTATCAATAATAAAAAGAAAAGAGAACAGAAATCAAGAACCACATAGCAAAGAGGGGGTTGTTCTGTTACAACTGTCAATTACAATACTTTTTACAAAGGGCCCAAAGACGCCTTCACAAAAATAGCAAAACAAAACAAAAACTAAGTATGATGGCTTTATGTCGCGTCATCCCCATCGGCATACTCATCATCATACCAAGAATCAGAGGCAAGCCTATCCTCATCATCGTCAACATCATCCCCACTAGGTGTACCGGGGGCATATCCACAAGCTTCACGGGCCGCACATGCCATAACATGGATGCCCTCGAGTTCTACTTTGAAAATCTTCTCGTCGGCTTTTAAAGAGTTATACACGTCAAGTTGAGCCTACGCGTGAACTCACATCTTAGATAACTCCCGCGGTACGCCGGGATTGGTAGAAGTATGAGACGTGGACGGCTGTGACTGTCGTCGTACCTCCTCAACCTTCAAGGTAACGACCTTCTCATTCAATCCAGTTAACTCTACCTCAAGATTTTGGATCTGTTCCTCTAACCTCGCCACCATAAGTGTCGATGTCTCCGCCTCACTCTCCCACTCGAACCTGCAAATGTGAAGGGCATCTCCTAAGGCTGCCGCTTCAGCCACAAAGTCCACTTTGCCTTTCTCGGCACGCGCCAATTCTTTGACCTTAGCACTCAACTTGCCTCGTAGATCAACAGCCTTCGCCTCCCTCTACCCAAGTTCGGTAGTTAAAAATGCCACTCGCACTTGGAGATCGGAATTCTCAGCCATCACACCCTTGGTCACCTAGAGCTAGTCTTCCTTGGCCTTTAGAGCTGCCTCAAGTTCGCTGCACCAACCGATGGCTCTCATTAGCTCATCATCTCTATCCTTTAACTCTTTATCTTTCTTTGCCAACTCCTCGTCTTTCTTTTTTAATCCCATCACGAAACAGCTGAAACTCGCTATCCTGGTTAAAGACGTCGGCCAACGTTCGGTGCTTAGTACGGTACTCCTTGTACTTAGAGGTCACCTTCTTAAAGAGGGCCGTCCTCCGCTCCTCCCGCCAATCACACTCGATCCCCGTGATAAGTGTTTGAAATGGAAAAGAAAGGAGTCAATATGAGCATATTACACATGCAAAACAAATCCTAACACTAAAAAGCACTTACTCACGGAGCCATGCCAAATATACTTAGCGAAAACTCCACATCGCTCATCGCATGTAGCACCGTGTTCTCAGAATCCGTGCACAAGGGGGCAAAAGACAGCACCGCTTGTTCTGAGTTGGCCAGAAGGTCATTACCCACTGGGATGATTACGTGCCGGTTAGGACCTTCCGTCCTTACCTCCACGCGAGTATTCTTCTCCAAGAAGGCCCGTACCTCTTCAGAATCGATATCCAAACCAGAGTCGTTGTCCATTGCAGGTACTACTCTATCTCCCCTAGCTGCCGATGATGCACCACCCTCTATGGTTCTTACAAGCTCCCCGCCATCATGCTCCTCCTCGGCTCCAAAGGTCCTCTTCTCTACAATGACACCCGTTGTAAAAATGGCCCCTACGTCTGGTACAAGTGTTGACGCTTCTTCCAGAGCAATAAGTTTCTCCGGCTCAATTTTAGTGACAACGACCTTCCCAAGCACCCCTTTTAGCTAAAAAAACAAAAAAAATTGCAAGTGAGCTAAAAATGAAAGGACGAAAGAAGAGAACGAGTGTATGACAAAGACACTTACTATTATGATTCCATTGCTCAAAAAAGCCATTCTGGTCCACCACCAAGTGCTCGGTCTTGATAAATAAGTGCTTATACTAGAACTTCTGATTCATTCTATCATCCATTCCGGTTACAAGCACTCTGCTCCCATTGTGTCGTAGGTGTATGATCGTGGTGGACTCAACCTTAGGAAGAGTGGGCGCTAAGACTTTTACCCAATAGTGGTATCGGGGTCAATTTCCACAGGGAGCTTGGAATGGAGTCGAGTATTTGTTTGGTCTAGAAATGCGTTTTAGCTCCTAATTGTACTTCTAACATTTTTGGGTTTTTTGTGATTATCAACTACAATTTAACAACTACTAATTAAAACTAAGTTATGCTAAGATATTAATTCTAGGTTGTATGCAAGATAGAGAAAGGCACTAGGGTCGTGGCATTTACCTAGGTGGTCAACTAATGGGTAGAGATTCCTAATACAAGAATGGTGATTAAGGGGATTATGCTATAACCGTTGCACGATTGCACTCACTCTCACACCTCTCAGTAGAGAGAGTGATTTTGCCCAATTGACTCTCTTGAGACCAATTGGGTAGGCCAATATGCTCAAGCAACTTTGGGTTCAAGTTGGGTAATTACTCTCTCGAGGTTTAACCCGTTAATTGGGACTACCATTCTCAATCTCATGGGTCCATCCCAATTCCTTGTTGGGTCAATTTTGGGGTCATAGACACTCTTTCTCAAGAAGAGTCAAGACCCACTAAGCTAGACTTAGTGTTTGCAACCACCAAATCCTAATTAAATCATAAAATTAACCCAAATAGCAAACACCTAACATCATTCAAGCATTAAACAATCACACTCATTAATTACCCACACTAGGGTTGATCCACAACCCTAGCTAATGGGTTTACCTAAACATAATAGAAACAGAAATTGAAGAAATAGTAGATAAAATCGACATATTAATTAACTACAATGTTAATCTACAAGAATCCACGATAAAGCAAGATGAAATTGCCCAAAATAGGCTAAAACTTGAGTCTCACAAGTGCAGCAGCTATCTGATATCTAATACCTAACCTAAAAAAGTAAAATGTTCTATTTATAGTACACAGGAAAAACTGGACAAAAATACCCCTGCGGGACTGGCGCGGACCGTGCAGAAATGCAGCGTGGCCGCATAGGGGTCTTGGTCTTCAATTCTCTCTTCTGAAGCTGGGGGTGCGGACCGTGCAAAAAGGTAGCGCAACCGCTGGCTGAAGAGCGTGGACCGCGCATAAATGGGGCGCGACCGCGTGGAGAACTTGGAAAAATGACAACTCTCTGACTGGCGCAGACCGTGCATGTCATAATTGAAATGCCCAATCTCTGAACTTTCAGCGTGGACGCGTGGAAAAGCAGTGCGGTCCGCGCTGGGTCTCTTTGTTCCCCACTTCACTTGACTTTCACACTTGGCAGATTTCACTCCGTTTCGAGCCGATCTTTGACATTTGTCATCTTGTCGCTCAAACCTACAATCAAGCGCAACTTGTAAGCATTTTGGGACTAATTTATGGCAATTCACGCACAAAGTGTAGGAAAGAATGGGTATAAAATGTGTTAAAATCATAGTTATCAACTCCCCCAAACTTAAACCTTTGCTTGTCCTCAAGCAAATAAAATAAGACCTACCCCTCATAGGAAAACAACCAAGTAATTCCTGCCTATCCTAAAGTAACCTCAACAAGCATCAATTGGGACTAACAATTTCCCTCAATATGAATGCATCATTAACACATTTAAGCTTTGAAAAATTGTGGATCAAGTGTGAAACAAGAGAATCAAGAGTTGACACATATTCATCAAAGAATTTTTCTCAATTACTTTGGTCATTGTGGAACCCAAACTCGCACATCCTCAAATTTCCCTAAGTGAACCTCACCTTTTAGAGTATTGACAAGCAAACCGAGGTGGATGGATTATCACTCATCTCTCTCAAAGAAAAGGCCATAAGTCCGGCTCTAAGTACCATATGCTTGCCCCTTATGTAAGTATCCACTAATGTAGTCTTCCCTCAACTCAAGATCATACAGAGCTTTTGAGGAGTCATTGTGAATTCGTTTGGGTAAAGGTAGGACATGTTTTTGTTCAATTAGGTTCAATATTCCCTTAAACACTTCTTTTGGTTCATTTTGGCATACTTTCTTGACTCATTTGAGTATTTCACTTCTTTCAAGGGGTTAGAGAGATACATTGTCACTCTTTCTTTTGCACTTCAAACCCTTCTCCTTTTGTCTACTTTTTTCACACCTTTTTCACTTTTTGTTGTCCTTGAATTCCCTTTTTGGTTATTATTCACTTTTGTCTTTCTTTTTGTCTTTTTGTCTTTTTCATTGCCTTCCTTTATTTTGATTTTGTTCCTTTTTACCACATTGATGCCTTTCTTGTCTCTCCCCCCAAACTTAGACATTTTCCATTACTCAAGGGAATATTTGGGTGCCAAGAGAGGATCTCATTGAGAACGGGTATAGGCTTATAGATTTGGTTCATGAAAGAAGAAGGTTTAAGGCTCAAAAGCTGGCATTGTCCCCAATGCCAACTACCAAAATAAGCATAAATGACAAGAAAGGATATAGAGTGGCCCCTCAAGCCTAATCTGTCACCATGTGCTGATCAGTGGGCCCCTGGTCCTCTGTACTGGCAGGAACCTCAGACTGGTCCCCGGCCTGCTGCTGCTCTGCTGTTAGGACATGGGCCGGATCAAGGACTAGCTGAACCACTGGTGGAGCACTGGAGGTACCCTCCTGAACCTGTGCCACCTCTATCACAACTCCCTTAGTGCTAGGGAGTTTTCTCTTCTTCCTCAGCTGCCTGGGAGCTTCCACCTGCTGTGGCTGAACTGCTGGTGGATCTACACATGGGTCCCCAAATAGTAAGTCAAGTGGCATCTGATCCGCCAAGAGCTTATCCACATCCTCTCTCAACTTCGTCATTGACTCCTCTGAATCCTTTTGCTTCCTTAACTTCTTGTGCTCCCCAGCCAGTTCATCCAATGCTTTGCTGTGTGCCCCAACTGCCTTAGTCAAGGCATCCTGCGTCGCCATCATCTTTTCCTGGTTGGCCAGGATCTTTTTTAGTGTTTCCTAAATGGAAGGAGGAATCTCAACCGTGGAAGGAGCTGACTGTGCCTGAATGACAGTTGCCAAGTTGGACAACTTGGATGTCGCAGCTGACATCCAGTTGTTCAAACTGCTAAAGACTAAGTGAGCTGGTGGGTAGTGAACCGGTGAGTCTTCGATGAAGGTACAACCGGGTCTGCTGAAGTAGATGTACCAGCGACAGAAGAAGGACCTGAGGGTAATGTCTCACCGGTAGCAGGGATAGTGGAAGGCTCAGTGGAATGCTTAATAACCGCTGGCTCCTCAGACTGGCCAGGTGCAATGGTAGTGGATGCCTGATTCTTTTTGGACCTCTTTGGGTTGTCGGGACCCAACTGACTGTACCATGAGTAGGGGGCTACTGGATCTACCTTGACATCAAACCGCTTTTTCTTCACCTTCAATTCTCTAAAGTACAGGGAAAGAGTGTTCGGGAAGGGATAGTTTGTGCTGGTCTCCTGTCCGACCGTAGAAATCACCCTCGAAATAATGTTGCCCACATTGAGAGGAAACCCGGCCATAATAGATGCTACTAGAACAACACGAGCAATAGGAACTGTGTGATCATAGGTGGAGGGATCAAGCCTACTACACACGAAAGTCAACGAACCCTTGCCTTCAAAACTGAACGTGTTTCTCAGAATTTTCTCCCCTGCTTTCAACCGGACTGGGATAGTGCCTGGGGCTGCCAAGTGTTGGGCCAACGAAGGATGAACCTCTTCTTTCATTGACAGCTTTTCTAAGTATTGGGTTTCGTCCTTTTCGTTGAACCCCAAAAATTCATTCAGTGACTTCCCATCAAACATCAATAATTTATCCCGCACTTTTGTCGCCTTTGAGTCCTTCACCATATGATGAACATTACAGTAAAATTCTTTCACCATATGTTCATTTGCGACTATACAACGTTCCTTGAAGAAACCCCCAACCCTCTCTAGTACGGAATTGTGCTTGCACATGTGGGTTGAGAGGAACAAGATCAGAGTCAATAAATTGCCTCTCCGGAATCAATTTTCTTTTGGGCCACCAATCTCTAAATCTGTGGAAGGCTATTTCACTTACGAATCTATCAGCCCAGGCTTCTGGTTTTCTGGTCCGCTGCACTCCCCCGACTTGTGGTTCACCCCCTCACCATATCCTCCACTCTCCCCCGATAATGAAGCCGTGGGGGAGGTAGAGTATTGTTCTTCATCTCTAGCTACAGACTCATTAGACGAGTCCGAAATAACATTGACTGGTTTCTTGGAGGTGGGTGCAGGGTCAGGTGAAGGAGTATCACGCAGATGGAATGATGTAGACATATGAGTGGGGGCATATTCTGAAGTGATGTCCCGGGATGGTGCATACTCACTCCCCGTAGAGTGTGAGGCCGCTCTATCAGCTTCCCGTATCATCTTACGAGTCCTTTTTATGCTCTCCCGAACCTGGGGAGTGAGTTTAACCACCCGTTTTCCTTTTCCCCCTCGGGAGGAACCACCTCTCCCGGGTTGCTTTTGTTCTTTTCCACCACGTTTTCTAACTATGATCTGCAAAGAATACAAGTCTAGCATTGTTAGTTTAAGCATATGCAGTGAATTAGATGATATATTTGAGTTAAAGTTGCAGACACAGTGAAGTAGAAAGAGAGGCGCGGACCGCGCAAAAGAGTCACGCGGTCGCGCTGAGGTAGAGCGGACCGCGTGAACCTGGAGCACTGACCGCGCTTGAGAGGTTCCAGTTACACCCCTCTCTGAACTTACCAATGCGGTCCGCACTGTTTTGGACCGCTGGCGCGTTGGTTCAGCGTGGACCACACAAAAAAGAAACGCGGACCGCGCTTGTCAATGACTCCAAACACACACTCTCTGAACTTTATCAGTGCGGGCCCCACTGATTTGGACTGCGGCCGCGTTGGTTCAGCGCGGACCGTGCAAAAAAGGAACGCGGACCGCGCTTGTCAATGACTCCAAACACACACTCTCTGAACTTTATTAGCGCGGTCCGCACTGATTTGGACCGTGACTGCGCTGGGCTAGCACGGACCGCACAAAAATGCTACGCAGACCGCGCAGATTGGACTTAGCACACAACACAGAGATGGCACGGACCGCGTATGGCTGATAATTAACTGAGTTGGGAATTTTCATTTAAGTCCAATTTTTGTTCAAATTATGGGTCCTAATTGTCCCTACTCACTTACTATTCATGAATTCATGCCCATTGTTTAACATAAACACACAAAATCTAACCTAACAGTTTAAACTAAGAAGAAATAGAAGAAAATAAGAAGTTATACTAATGGGAAGCAAATAAAATAATAAAAAATTAAACTATGAATGAGATTAGTGAGGAATGTTACGAGGGATTGTGAAAATTTGAGTACTTGAAGCAATCTTGATGAACAGTGAAAATTTAGAGCTCAGGTAGAAGATTGTCGAAAAAGGTTAAAACGAAGCTTAAGGTTCATATTTATAGAAAACACTGCGGGGCCCATCACCTACCTACCAGCGCGGCCGGGCAGAAACGGCCGCGGATCGCGCAGAAACGGCCGCGAACCGCGCTGGATTTCCAGCCTCCTCAATTGAATGAACAGCACATGCGAACCACACTGTTTTGTCACGCGGCCGCGTGGGAAACTTTAGAGAGCATGTAACTTGGGCCTTTCCTGTGCGGACTGCACAAAAACGTCACGCGGACCGTGCAGCTAACTTCAGAGACCCAGCTCCCCATTGCACCAGCCTACGCGGACCGCACTATTTTGGTGCGCGGCCGCGTAGGCAAACTTCAGAGACTTGGCATTTTTTACTTTTGTCCTGCACTGGTTTAACATTATCCCTGCAACATCTCACAAACCATGAGTTTAAAAATCCTAATCTACAACAGAAAACAAAAAGAAAGAAAAAGACATGGGTTGCCTCCCAAGAAGCGCCTGATTTAATGTCGCGGCACGACGCATGTTACCATCAAAATCACTTCAAATGAATGAGTGACACCACGTGGTTGTCATCAAACTTTCCCAAGTAGTTCTTGACACGATGCCCATTGACCCGGAACACTTCACCATTCTTATTTTTTAGATCAATGGTACCAAATGGAGTTACACCAACTACTTCAAATGGACCGCTCCACTTAGATTTTAGCTTTCCCGGAAATAACCTCAATCGGGAGTTGAAAAGAAGAACCATGTCACCAACTTTGAATTCCTTCCCTCGGGCATACTTGTCGTGAAGGTACTTCATTTTGTCCTTGTACAAGGACGAGCTGGAGTAGGCATGAAATCTGAATTCGTCTAGCTCATTAAGTTGCTCAACCCGGAGATTCACAGCGACATCCCATTCTAAGTTCAACTTTTTCAAGGCCCACATAGCCTTATGATCTAGTTCCATCGGGAGATGGCAAGCCTTACCAAACACCAACCGATATGGAGACATACCAATATGAGTCTTGTAAGCCGTCCGATAAGCCCAAAGAGCGTCATCCAACTTCTTTGACCAATCGGTCCTATTAGCATTCACTGTTTTGGACAAAATACTCTTAATTTCCCGATTTGAAACCTCCACTTGACCGCTTGCTTGTGTATGATAGGGGGTAGTCACCTTGTGGTTAACTCCATATTTAGTAAGCAAAGAGTCAAAGGCCTTGTTGCAAAAATGGGTCCCCCCATCACTAATGATAGCACGAGGGGTTCCAAACCTAGTGAAGATATTCCTTTTCAAAAATGCCACGACACTCCAGGCTTCATTGTTGGGAAGAGCCACGGCTTCAACCCACTTTGATATAAAGTCCACCGCCACGAGAATATACGTGTTCCCACAAGAGCTTACAAACGGACCCATGAAATCAATGCCCCAAACATGAAAAATATCTACCTCAAGGATTGTATGGAGAGGCATCTCATCTCTTTTTGAAATCCCACCAGCTCTTTGGCATGCATCACATTTCTTTACCAAGTCGCTCGCATCTTGAAACAAAGTCGGCCAGTAGAAACCGCAACTTAAAACCTTTGACGCCGTCCTCACTCCCCCATGATGACCACCATAAGAAGGAGTGGAAACCCTCCAATATGATCATTTGCTCAGTTTCTGGCACACATCTTCGTATTACCCCGTCCGTACATATTTTAAACAAATACGGCTCATCCCAATAGAAATCTAAGCTATCCCGCTTGAGTTTCTTCCTTTGGTTGGAAGAGAG
>MU730889.1:135657-147406 GCA_026770625.1 Nicotiana glauca
ATGTCACCCATAGAAATTGAAAGAAGTTGCTCATCGGGGAAATCATCATTTATCTCAACACCATTGCTCGGTCTCCCTTCTTCCTCTATCTGGGACAAATGATCCGCGACTTGATTCTCACTTCCTTTTCTATCCACAATCTCTAGATCAAATTTTTGAAGGAGGAGTACCCATCTCATCAACCTTGAATTCGAATCTTTCTTTTTCATCAAATACCTGAGGGCTACATAGTCCATATGTATGATCACCTTCGCCCCCATAAGATAAGGGCAAAATTTCTCCATCGCGAACACAGTAGCCAAGAGCTCCTTTTCCGTCACTGTGTAGTTTCTTTAGGCCTCATTCATTGTCTTGATCGCATAATACATGGGATGAAACATTTTGTTGATTCTTTGGCCAAGCACCGCACCAACCGCTACATCACTCGCATCACACATAAGTTCAAAAGGCAATTCCCAATTGGGTGCGGTGATGATGGGAGTTGTGGTCAATTTGTGTTTCAACAACTCAAAGGACTCCATACACCTCTCATCAAAGACGAACTTCACATCCTTTTCCAACAATTTACAAAGCGGGTTGACAATTCTTGAAAACTCTTTAATGAATCTCAGGTAGAAACCGGCGTGACCCAAAAAACTCCTCACCCCTTTTGCAGAAGTAGGGGAATGAAGTCTTGAGATCACCTCAATTTTCGCCTTATCGACTTCAATTCCATGTTTTGAGATTTTGTGACCCAACACAATACCCTCTTGCACCATGAAGTGACATTTTTCCCAGTTTAGTACAAGATTGGTTTCTTCACATCTTTTCAACACCTTGTCAAAGTTCACTAGGCATTCTTCAAATGAGTGCCCCACCACACTAAAATCTTTCATGAAGACCTCCAGAATATCCTCCACCATGTCGATGCAAATTGCCATCATACATCTTTGGAAGGTCACGGGAGTATTACAAAATCCAAATGGCATTCTTGAGAAAGCGAATGTGCCATACAGACATGTAAAGGTTGTCTTCTCCTGATCCTCCGGGGCAATGATAATTTGATTTTACCCCGAGTAGCCATCAAGGAAACAATAATAAGACCGGCCTGCTAAATGATCAAGCATTTGGTGCAAGAATGGCAAAGGGAAATGATCTTTTCTCATGACCTTGTTGAGCTTTCTATAATCCATGCACACTCTCCAACCTGTGACCATACGGGTAGGAATCAACTCATTGTTGGCATTGGTGACGACCGTCATACCACCCTTCTTTGGCAAATATTGGACCGTAGAGGTCCATGAACTATCCAAGATTGGGTAGACGACACCGGCGTCCAACCACTTGATGACCTCTTTCTTGACCACCTCTTGCATAGCTTCATTTAGTCTTCTTTGATGTTAAAGAGATGGCCTTACATCTTCCTCCAAAATGATCTTGTGCATGCAAAAAGCGGGGCTTATACCCCGAATATCCGCCAACGTCCATCCAATCGCCCGCTTGCGCTTTTGTATAACCGCCAAAGTGGCATCAACCTACATGTTAGTTAAGCAAGATGAAAGAATAACAGGCAAAGTGAAATTAGGACCCAAGCATTCATACCTGAGGTGAGGAGGAAGTGGTTTCAACTCCAACACTGGCGACTCCTCAATAGATGGCTTTGTTGGGGGAGTTTTACGATTCTCAAGGTCTAATGATAACTTCCTAGGCTCATAAGAGTACGAGCCCATACCATGCAAAGCATTTACACATTCAATTCTCCCGGCATCCTCATCAGCCTCCATGTTTAAAAGCACCGCTTTAAGTGGATCTTCAACATTGATCATTGCGCTTGTGTCATCCACTATCACCGCCGTGACAATGTCAACAAACGAGCACACCTCGGTGCTATTTGGTTGCCTCATAGACTTGCACACATGGAACACCACCTTTTCATCACCAACTCGGAAGGTCAACTCTCCCGCCTCGACATCAACCAAAGCCTTCCCCGTTGCTAGGAAAGGTCTTCCAAGGATAATTGGGACTTCAAAGTCCACCTCACAATCTAGTATCACGAAGTCGGCTGGCAAAATGAACTTATCAACACGAACAAGGACATCATCGATGATACCCAAAGGCCGCTTCATTGACCTATCCGCCATTTGGAGCCTCATTGAAGTCGGGCGAGGTTGCCCGATTCCCAAAGTTTTGAAAACCGAATATGGCATTAAGTTGATACTCGCCCCCAAGTCACAAAGGGCTTTTGCAAAGTCGGCGCTTCCAATAGTGCATGGGATAGTGAACGCACCGGGGTCCTCAAGTTTAGGAGCCATGAAGTGTACAATTGCGCTCACTTGATGGGTCATCTTGATTGTCTCACACTCCATTGATCTCTTCTTTGTAACCAAATCCTTCATGAATTTCGCGTACCCCGGCATTTGCTCGAGTGCCTCCACCAAAGGCACATTGATAGTCAAACTCTTCATCATCTCAATGAATTTCTTAAATTGGTTATCACCTTTTTACTTGGCCAAACATTGAGGGTAGGGCGGAGGAGGCCTAGGCAAGGGTGCCTTAGCTTTGGTCACCTCCAGCTCAGGCATATCTATCACATGTTCCCTAGACGGGTTCACGTTCTCTTGTGTCTCCTCCTCAACCTCATGAATGTCAATTCGCACATCATTTCTTGCACTTGGTTCCACTACATCATCAACCCCCGTAGGCATATCATCATCACGCAACTCATCTTCATCCACCATGACTTGATTCTCTCTTGAGGCATGCACATCACCGCCTCGTCCACTTCGCGTGGTCACCGCCATCACATGGTTGTTGTGCCCACCCTTAGGGTTTACTACCGTGTCACTTGGTAGAGCACCCTTTGGGCGAGTATTTAAGGATTGTGAAATTTGACCAAGTTGCACCTCCAAGTTACGGATGGAAGTGTTGTGTGAAGCCAATTGCGCATCGGAGTCTTGGTTCTTCTTCATCATTTGTTCAAACATAACCTCAATTCTCCCAAATTCATTGCCCGAAGAACTAGACCCTTGAGATTGAAACCGTGGCGGGTTGTTCAGTTGTTGAAACATCGGAGGCCTTTGAAAGCCTTGCCCCCGATTACCTTAACCATCATTGTTGTTCCACCCTCCTTGATCATTGTTGTTGTTCCAATTGTTGTTGTTGTTTCCGTTCCAATTGCCACCATTGTTACCTTGATTCCCCCAATTATCGTTTTGGTTATTCCCATTCCAATTTCCACCACCTTGTTGATGATTATTGTTATTCCAATTTCCACCTCCTTGTTGATTGCCCCAATTCCCTTGGGATCGCCATTGTTGATTGCCTTGGTTTTCTCTATTTCCTTGGTAGTTGTTGACATATTGACAATCCTCACTTTTCTCATTATAGTACTCGTTTGAATAACCATCACCGTCATAATAGTTGTCACAATTTCCTTGAGGTTGTTTCCCTCTTTGCCTTCTTTTTAACATATTCACTCCTTTCATGGCATTGACTTGGCACGGGTTTTGAACTTGTTGCAATTGCGCCTTCGCAAATTGGTTCATTGTTTTTGTAAGTTCGGCAATAGCTTGGCCGTGATCATGCAACTCCTTATGCAAATGCATGACATTAGGATCACCTTGAGGAACGTTTGCTCGGCTTTGCCACGCCGAAGAAGTATCGGCCATTTCATCTAACACATCACAAGCTTCATCGTACGGGAGCTTCATAAAATTTCCACCCGCCAATTGGTTCACAATACATTGGTTAGTTGTGTTGATGCCCCTATAGAACGTTTGTTGAATCATCACATCATTCATATCATTATTTGGACACTCTTTGACCATAGTTCTTAATCTCTCCCATATTTCATGCAAAGGTTCCGTTGGCTCTTGTTTGAAAGCCAAAATCTCATCACGGAGCGCTGCCATGTGACTTGGAGAAAAGAACTTGGCAATGAACTTGTCCTCCAATTCATCCCACGTTGTGATGGAATAATTTGGAAGCCTTTCTAACCAATCCAATGCTTTACCTCGAAGAGAAAACGGGAAAAGCCTTAATCCCAAAGCATCCTCGGACACATTAGTTTGTTTACTCCCCCAGAAAGTATCTATGAATCCAATGCTTTACCACATTTGTACTCACTCTCACACCTCTCGGTAAAGAGAGTGATTTTTCCCAATTGACTCTCTCGAGACTAATTGGGTAGGCCAATATGCCCAAGCAACTTAGGGCTCAAGTTGGGTAATTACTCTCTCGAGGTTTAACCCGTTAATTGGGACTACCATTCTCATGGGTCCATCCCAATTCCTTGTTGGGTCAATTTTGGGGGTCATAGACACTCTTTCTCAAGAAGAGTCAAGACCCACTAAGCTAGACTTAGTGTTTGCAACCACCAAATCCTAATTAAATCATAAAATTAACCCAAATAGCAAACACCCAACATCATTCAAGCATTAAACAATCACACCCATTAATTACCCACACTAGGGTTGAGCCACAACCCTAGCTAATGGGTTTAGCTAGACATAATAGAAATTGAAGAAATAGTAGATAAAATTGACATAGTAATTAACTACAATGTTAATCTACAAGAATCCACGATAAAGCAAGATGAAATTGCCCAAAATAAGCTTAAACTTGAGTCTCACGAGTGCAGCAGCTATCTGATATCTAATACCTAACCTAAAAAAGTAAAATGTTCTATTTATAGTACACAGGAAAAATTGGACAAAAATACCCCTGCGGGGCTGGCGCGGACCGCGCAGAAATGCAGCTTGGCCGCGTAGGGGTCTTGGTCTTCAATTCTCTCTTCTGAAGCTAGGGGTGCGTGGAGAACTTGGAAAAATGACCACTCTCTGAATAACCATCCACGCAGACCGCACTGTTTTGGTGTGCGGCCGTGTGGGCAGACTTGGCAAAAATATCGAGTCTCTGAACATCAACCACGCGGACTGCACTATTTTGGTGCGCAGCCGCGTGGGTTTGCCTTTGCATTCTCTGGTCTCTGAACCTCCTCAGGCGCATCCCGCGTCAGAATGAGCGCGGACCGCGCATGTCTCAACTGAAATGCCCAATCTCTGAACTTCCAGCGCGGCCGCATGGCAAAGCAGTGCGGTCTGTGCTGGGTTTCTTTGTTCCCCACTTCACTTGACTTTCATACTTGGTATATTTCACTCCGTTTCGAGCCTATCTTTGACATTTGTCATCTTGTCGCTCAAACCTGCAATCAAGCGCAACTTGTAAGCATTTTGGGACTAATTTATGGCAATTCAGGCACAAAGCTTAGGCAAGAATGGGTATAAAACGTGTTAAAATCATAGTTATCAGTGTATCATAGTATCTTTATAAAAACTTGGTGAAAATAAGTGCATCAGGTGGTGAACATCAACCTCACAACCAACCAATTTTGTGTACTTCGTTAGCATAAAAAAGCTTTATACAAGTAAGGAGAGCGTTGCACCGGGCAGACATTGTAAAATTGGCAAAATTCCTCTGCTAGCGGAAGAAGAGGAAGAGTATAACCAATCAAGAATATGTAGACATAGAAAGCACAATACCCGGGTTGATGGACCTCCATAATGTCGCCACCAGCCAGAACTATCTTGACATAGGGAGGGATACGATATTTGTACCGAAGGTTGGCTATATGAGACGGTCCAGTCTCGGAGATCACCTGAGCGAGAGCGGGAGCAGACTCCTTGGGAAAATCATTTCTAGCCAAAGGGTTTTTGGGAACTATCTCCTCTGTAGTAGGGAAATTATCATCCTCTTCAGCCATAAATTCCTCAAGGTAGTGAGGAAGAGCCACCGATAACGGAGTGGCATCGGAAACTTCATCATGAATGTGAAGAGTTTGTGACTTATTTTGACAATGAAACGTATTCTACCAAACTTGAAGAAGAATATAATAACTAGGCAAGAAGGAGAATAATGGAATCGGAGAAGCAAAATCAGGAGCAGAAATTGGGGAAGAAGATCAAAGAAGAACAATACTCATACAAAGTAAAGGATTGGTGAAAACTTCTGAAAAATAAAACCCCCATCTATTTTTAGGGCAGGGAGGCGCGAGAATCGGAGCAAAGAATTGTTGATGGCACCAAAACCAAAGCGGCAGACATGCAGATGCTATCTTGGAAAGATGCATAATGATGACGTGCGTGGCCATGACATCACCCCACGATAGCCACACCAACCACAACTCCGCTGGTTGCGTTGTTCTTTCCACCTTGACCGACATAACTTATTCAAAACAATCAAATTTCTCCTAAATAGAGGCGAATCGGGTCCGCTTATCGAGGGCATGCATAACCACGACCTCAACAAGGGGAGAAAATAACTGTATTGGTCTAAATTTGGCGACTTGGTTGTAATAGATAAACGGGACCAAGTATGGGGTCGACCGCGGTGTAATAGTCGGAAGCCGTTCTCGAGAGGACTGATGCCAAGTACGGGCAGCTACAGTGATGAAATAATGGTAGGATCGGTTCAGATATGGACGCAAAGAATATTCTTTTGGATATTCCTTAGTTTATACTTTTTAGAGTTTCTCGGAAATTTTCCTTATAAATAGGAAGAGATAGAGAACAACACTTTTTTAAAGAGTTGAAAAAGAAGAATATACAACTATTATTTTGTTCATTGACTACTAAACTCAACATATATTATTCACTTTTTGTTTTTTAGATCCGAGGATTCATTATCCATTTTTGCCTCCCACCCTTCCACGTTGCTGTCAAGTGGGGGAATCATCCAAGTCACATAATCTTTGGGTGATAAACTCCCTCTTATTAAATTTATTGTCATTATCTATATTTATTACATGTTCATATTATTGCAGCATTCATTGATAATCATTGAGCTCATATTTGATATTTACTACCCTTAGAAATTATCCGTACAGTTGATACCCCTCAATATTAGATTTAAAATTTATTATATTTAACTAAGATTCATCCTTTATTTCATTAACAATTAGTTTAACGAAAAGCACACTTTTCGGTCAAACAACTGTCAAGCACAAAGATGAGACCCTGAGTGTTTTGGAAATAGTGCATCCATAGAGGTCTAATCTTGTCCTGACCGCCAACATCCCACATAGTAAAGCTGATGTTTTTGTATTCCACAGTCTCCACATTGAAGCCAATGGTTGGGATAGCGGTAACAACTTTGTTTGACACAAAAATACGGATCTTTGATTAAACCAATTAAATGTATATAATGAGGGGTTAAACCTAATTAATACTCCCTCCATTTCAATTTAGATGAGGTAGTTTGGCTCGGTACGGAGTTTAAGAAAAAAGAAGAAGACTTTTGAAATTGTGGTATTAAAAGTTTAAAGGGTAAAAGCTTTGTGGGGCCATGACATTTGTGTGGTTATACAAGCTTCTCATTAAGGTTAAAATAGGTAAAATAAAGAATTTAAAGTTGAATTATTTCCAAATTTATAAATGTATCATTTATTTTGGAACAGACTAAAAAGGAAAGTACCTCATATAATTTTAAACTGAGGGAGTAATAATAACTTCTGATCTGTAACTGATTAATGTGGATAACGTAAAGCAATCGATAAAAGAAGATCCAGCACGAGGTGCATTCAATGTTTTAAGACTATTAATGAGTAGGAAGTATAAAGCAATAAATAACAATAAATGACATTAGAGTAAATAAGGATAAAGTTTAACCCAATACTGAATTGAAGTGGATGATTCCTCCTTCTGAATATGATGGATAATAGAAAAATATCAGAATATTGGGACCCTTGTCGAATTTGGTGGAAAAGTTATTGAATAATAGAATATCGAATCTCTTTAGAAAGGTAATGTTTGTATTTTATCTAGAGAAATTTTGCTTATCATATAGTGTTTTTATCAGAGAATATTATATGCCTTTCACCTTATATCTCTTTCTATTTATAAGGGACATGCCCCCCATTAACCCTAAAAGTACAAGCGCAGAGAATATTCAACAGAATATTCTCTTAAAGAACCTACTACTAAAATAACCGTTACCGCCCCTTCTGATTCTTGACCTCGGCCATCATTGTTTACTCGGAGTTGAGTCTTATTGGTTACTAATCGACCTCGGACAAATCACTTTGGTAGCACCACTTCGTGCTGAATATTCTTAGGCAGATTTTGACCCATACAATTAGTCCCTCCGCTTATCTAGGATGACTCTCAAATGACCTCGATGAGCAGACTTCGCTGGTCGTAGTTGGCAATTTAGGCGAGCAAGTCGAGTAGTAATGCTTTTGGTGAGATGGTAGGCGTTTCGTGAGCCATAACCTGTCATTATGTCAATTTAGAATGACTACATGACATCATGCGTCATTATTATGCATTTTCTCGATGTATTGCATCGTTTCTCGTGCCTTTACCTTTTCAATATTTGAGCTGGGCATCGATAATTTGCATTGTCTATTATGGTGCATGGGTTTTTATAAATAGGGATAGAGGGCCCAGTATCTGATCCTTTGTGTTTTCAAATATTGAGTCTCTATCTCCTTCTTTCTTCTCCATTCAGCGTTCTTGCTTTCATCACCTTCATCCTTGCATCCATGGTTTCACCAAATTTGATAACTTCTGCTACTCATACATCTTTTGTATTTGCATTTTCTTCATATACAAACAAGTAAAGAAGGTCAATACTTCTTCCAACTCTGGGGGGGGGGGATCTGAACCGACTCCATTGGCAGTGAGTATGCCTCCTCACAACGATGGGGCTCCCATTGTTGCAGAATATGAAAGCTTTCCTATGGTAGAGGAAATAATTCCTTGCAACGAGAAAGCGAGGCCTGACTTCTCAAAGTGGAGGACAACCCTGAGGCCGTGGAATCTGCGGATGGATGCGGTTGCCCTTGCTGACTTCAGGGCCAAGTTCAAAATTTCGGCCCACATCGACCTGGTCCCGGCCGAACATGATGTGGTGAAGATTCATCATCCTAGATATTGCACATTCTATGCATATTTTTACGTGGTTTATTTTTTCCTATTCCCATATTTCTTGAGGAGTTCTACCGCTACTACGGCGTCTATCTGACCCAGCTTTCCCCTTATATCTACAAACACATCCTCATGCTGACAAAACACACGGAGTTGGCCGGCCGCAGAATCTCTATTCACCACCTGATGCATCTCTTCGCACCCAGTTTCCATAGGGGGACAATGTTACACCTACGTCATAGTGGAAGCAAGAGCCTGGTGGTGAAGATGGACGATAAAGCCAATCGTCGATTCTGGCTAAACTTCTTCTACATCAAGACCGAGGACCTAGTGACAAATGCCAATGGATTTCTTGAGGCGTGGAATTATTCCCGTAAGTATCTTTGTCGAGTGTTTGTTTCTCTTATTTTGGTCGTAGCGTAATTGTTCTATTTTTTGTCCAGCTGAGGCCAAGGCCCCTCCAATGGTTGCAGATCTTCATGATTGGGTTAGCCAGGTCTTGCCCTATATGGTGGGTATATGTGAATGGTCGGCCTTCCACAAGAAGTTTGGACACAAGCCCTCAGCAAGCGGTGAGTTGTTTTGTTATAAGTATTTATTGCTTCTTATCGTATTGTGGGGTTGACTTATTAACCTTATTTTTGTCGTCAGGCCGGAGAGCTTGGAGGAGGTTGATGGCTCCTACTCCTGTGTTTTGTCAAGTAAGTTCTATGACAGGATTTTCTATTGTTGCGACTGTCGACAGGCCTACATAGCGGCCACTTCTAGTTGACCGTTGGCATTCTCAGCATCAGAGACTATAATTTTTCTTGTGTTCCCCTTCATAGATGAGTCATCGCCGAGTGAGGGAGATCTGATTCCTCGCAAAACGAGATCGGTGGACGTGGGTGACAGAACCATCCAAGCAGTGGATTCTTCGATGGATGATCCTAATCTATCCACTATCATGTTGGAAAGCAGCGTTGTCCCTCCGTCTGAAGTCCCGTTATCAATGGGAGCCATGGAAGACATGCCTTTGTTTGAGGCTAGGTTTGGAGTTAGCGAGTCATCGGCAAACGTTACAGGTGTTGGACCGAGAGATGAGCCATCGTCTTTGAGGCCAGTCGAAGATTCCACCATGTCTACTCTTGAGAGAGGCGAAAGGGCTACTGAGGGTAGCTAAGAGACATGGGCCCATCTAGATCCTGACGAGGTCCAGATGCAGAGCTAGGGGTTCGCTCGCATTGAGGTTAGGATGGACCTCTCCTTAGGTCTCCTTTTCTCCGATATGGAGGGCAGGACCCTCGGGACGTTGGACGATGCCGCCCTATCATCGGACATAGCTGGCCTCACCCTTAGGGTAAGTTTTCCAAACTTTATGACTTTTGTGCCTTGCATTTTACTTTGATTTTAACCGATTTCCTTATTTTTTCTCCTTTCCTTTCAGACCATTATTATGGATATTGAGAGTTCTCACCGAGAAAAGAAGCGTAAGACCATTTTTAACAAGTTGGATAGGAAGTACCTCGAATAATGTGCCAAGTACTGCGAGATCTATAGGCTGTTTGGTGAGAACAGAAACTTCCAAGACATAAGGGATAAGTTGAAGAAGAAAGACGACGAGCTGATGAGGGTTATCGACAAATGCAACGTCCTCGAATGGGCGTTGAGGGACAAATAATAGGAGCTCGAAGTGAGCAAGGGAGTTGAGGCCCAACGTGAGGACCTTCAAGCCCAAGTGGTATCTCTGTGGGCCGAACTCGAGCAGTGTTTGGTTAGGGCCGAGACCTTGAGTGGAGAAGTTTCCCATAAGACAATGGAGGTTGCTGAGAGGGTGGCTGACTTGGAAAATTCCAAGTTGTCTAGGATGACGACTTCGACAAAAGTTAAGGCTTTGGAGGATGCGATCCGCGTTCTTCGATCCGAGCAGGCAAAATATTTGGAGACGGATAAGCTCAGGGAAGCTCAGCTTGATGAGTGGATAGGGGAGCTAGTTAAAGAGGTTTCTAGTCTTGAAGACTAAGTCGCCGCTTTTGAGGCCAAGAAGTCCTGGCTATTGGCTCAACCGTCCTCCTCTCATGCTTCTGCCTTTCCTGATGTCCCGCAGGATTTATATAAGAAGAGGATCCATGATGTGGCCTAACTAGACATATTCAGAATTTGATGATGGTGGGGAGAGTCCCTGAGGTTGATTTTGAGGATGCTCGTGTTAACGCGTGTGCAGCTCGGATCGCCTACGGCTATGACACTGCTACATCGGGGACCGACGATGGCGAGGAGGATTTGGATGGGATTGAGAAGGATGCTTGGTACGAGGAGGAATATCCTCATGGCGACGGTGGAGATGGCATTGCTGGGTTGGGTGGCGAGTAGTTTTTCCTTTGGTTTGTAATTTTCGTGCACATTTTTATGGGCTCTTGTTTAGCCCTTGTAAAGAATATTTCTGAAGTATGAAATGTTATTTTCTTTTCTTCTGGAGAGAGGGGACTCTGCATTTCTTCTTCACTTACAGACAGAGCTTTCCTCATTCCCTAGAGACGGACAAACCCTGAGTTGAAGTCTAATTCTGTGATTGAGAAGAACAGGTAACGCTCCCATTCTGAGCTTTCCTCATAGATTTTCTCTTCTCTATGTGAAACCATCGGGGATTACCGGTACGTCTCTCAAACCCTAGCTTTTCTTATTTTCATGCTGCGTTTTGCATTGGAACACTGTTAATTTTGCAGCTATTTCTTATTGTAAAGTACTCATCTTTGAAATTGTAATTGAATTTTAGGGTCTTACATTTCGTAATTCAATCCCTTGTTTTAGTTCGTTCTTTTTCCAAAATTTGGGCTTTTAATTTTTGAGTATTGAATTTTCTCATT
>MU730889.1:150871-164025 GCA_026770625.1 Nicotiana glauca
CCAGACCCCACTTGTGGGATTTTACTAGGTTGTTGTTGTTGTTGTTGTTTCTGAATCTTTTCTTTGTTTGGTCTTGTATACTTCTATCTTTTGGTCGCCTTAATCATAAAGTTTTGGTTTTGGTCATGGCGGGGTTGGTAGGTGTTAATTCAAACAAGGTCGAATATAAGTTAATTCGAGCGAGATCGAATGTCACTTTAGTTTATTCGAACAAGGTCAAATGTAAGTTAATTCGAGCTAGGTCGAATGTAAGTTAGTTCGAGCGAGCTCGAATATCATTTTAGTTAATTGGAACGAGGTCGAACGTAGGTTTATTAAAGCTAGGTCGAATGTCACTTTAGTTAATTCGAACGAGGTCAAATGTAAGTTAATTCGAGCAAGTTCGAATGTCACTTTAGTTAATTTGAACGAGGTCGAATATGAGTTAATTCGAGCGAGGTCGAATGTTATTTACTCAATTGTGGTTGTGGACCAAGTAGATACTGAGGCAGTGTTGCTCTGAAAATATGGGCGAACCTACATTTGTGCTTTGCTCATACTTGGAAAAAATTATATGTTTTTCGGGATAGCATTCCAGTCCCGGTCTATCTAGTCCCTTTATTAAGCAACCTGGAGATGTGTCAAGGGGTTGGGTGATAAACTGACCGTCCTGTGCATTTTCTATTTGTACTTTGACTTGGAGTGTCCCCTTTATAGCCTCGTTAAAAACCTCCTTGAGCAAACCCAATTGGGACAAAACTCAAGCTAGGGAAAAAAGAGTACGACTTGGAGGACTCTTGTTCTTAAAAATTGAAGTACTTGAGGTGGGCGACATTCCAGTTGTTTGGTAGCAGTTTTCCTTCCATCGTTTCTAGTTGAAATGACCCTTTGTTGCTGCTGTGATTTTGTATGTCCAGTCACAATTCGTTCCCATTTTGCCCTCCCATGAGTCTTTTGCTTGTTTGTGTTTTGGTTTTGAGCACGCAGTCCCGACTTTGAGTGGTCTGACCTTGGCCTTCTTGTTATAGTAGAGCTCTGCATGTTGTTTTTGTGTGATCATCCTTATGTAGGCCATATCTCTCTATTCTTCAGCTTCGTCGAGGTCCTGCCTTCTGCTTTCGTCGTTCCTCGACCCACTCTCATGGGAATATCTCAAACTAGGCTCTCCGACTTTGGCTGGTATTACTGCATCAGTCCTGTAGAGTAATGAGTAAGGCGTATCTCATATGCTTGTCTTTGGCGTTGTGCGGTATGCCCATAGCACTTCCAGTAGTAGTTCTAGCCACAGTCCCTTGGCGTCCTCGAGCTTTTTCTTCATGATGTTTATTATTGATCTGTTAGAGGACTCTATTTGACCGTTTACTGCGGGGGTGGTATGGGGTGTAGAGTATTCTTCTGATATGCCACTTCTCGAAAAATTTGGCGACCTTTTTTCCAGTAAATTGGGGTCTGTTGTTGCAACTGATTTCTTTAGGGAGGCCGAAGCGGCACACAATGTTCTTCCATATGAAGGAGATTACTTCCTGCTCGCATATTTGAGCGAATTCTCTTACTTTTACCCATTTGAAAAAATAGTCAGTTAAAACCAAAAGAAAATATATGTTACCTCATCATGCGGGAAGAGGGCCGATAATGTCCATCACCCACGGGGAAGTGGCCGAGTGGAGGTGCTCGCCTGCTTGGTGGATTATTGGGGAATGAGAGGTAAATATCAAGTAGCAAATAACAATAAATGGAATTAACATAAATAAAGAGAATGATTCACCCAATATTGAATGAGGTCGATGATTCTTCTTTCTGACAGTGATAAACGGCAGACAAATCTTAGAATGTTAGATATACTCTCGCATCTGGTGGAAAAGTATTGAATAACGGATGATAAAATCCTAATGAAAAGATAATTTTTGTATCTTTTATAGTCATTGATATTGCCCTTGATACTTGACCTCGGTCGTTATTGACTACCCAACTATGAACCCCAGTATTTACTAGTTAACCTTGGCCGCATCGTAATACCATTTCATGATGGATCTCCTTGAGGCAAATTTTGACCTATATAGTTAGTCCTTCCATTTATTGAGGTCGACCTTGGATGACCTCGAAGGGAGGACTCTGTTATGGTTGAGAAGTTTATGCGAGCAGGTCGAGTAGTAACGTTATAGACAAGGTGGAAACATGGCCTTTCGCGAGCCATAACTTAGAGTCATGCCATTTCAGAATGATTTCATGCCATCATGCGTCATTATTACGCATTTTCCCGATACCTTGCATCATTTTCTTTGCCTTTGACGCTTCGATTCTTGAGTTGGGAAACGACGGTTTGCTTTTTCGATATTGATGCTTGAACTCTTATAAATATGGATACAAAATCATTTGCCTTATTCTTTACAACCTGAACTTTGTATCTCCACACCTTCTTCTTCCTTCTTCTAAGAATTTTTTCCCTTTCGATTTTGCTTTTGTGTTTTACTTTCACTGACTCTAGTGGATTTCGCTACTCTTTATTCTTATGTGTTTACACTTTTTTTACTTATAAACAAAGATGGTTAATGTGTCTTCCAGTTTTTAGGGGGTACATGACCTTGTTCACTTGGCAGTGTGCATAGCTTCCTATGACGATGGGGTTGATATTGTTGCTGAGGATGATAGTTTTCCTACGGTGTAGGAAATAATTCCCCATGCTGAGAAGGCTAGGTCTGATTTCTCAAAGATGCCCAAGGACGACCCAGAGATCTCAAGGTCATTGATGAACAAGGTGGGCCTCGCTGAATTTAGGGATAAATTCAAGATTCCCGCTCATACAGACCTAGTTCATGTAGGGCACGATGTGGTACAAATACAACATCCTGGGTATTGTGATTTCTACACGTACCCCTTCCATGTCAGTTATTCTTTCTCTATCCTCCCCTTTGACTGAGGAGTTCAACCGCTATTACCGTATCTGCCCGGCCTAACTTTCTCCTTACATCTATAAACTCATCCGCATGATTTCGAAGTACGAGGAGTTAGCCGAGGTCGAGGTAACAGTTCATCAGTTGATGCACCTCTTCTCCCCTAGCTTTCATAGGGAGACGATACTGCATCTTCTCCATCGGGGTGTCAAATGCCTCGTGGTGAATATGGATGACAAGGTGAATCGCAAGTTTGTATTAATTATTTCTACATCAAGACTGAGAATGTAATGACCAATACAGACGGGTTACCCTAGGTTTGAAACTACGCTTGTAAGTATCTGCCTCCCTCTTTCTCTTTTTTTTGTGTGTTATGAGTTACCTCCAATTTCCATTATGTTGATATCTCATCTCTTTTTCGTATAGTTGAGGACACATCTCCACCTTCGGACGAGGACATCTACGATTTGGTCAGCGAGGTTCTCCTTCATATAGCGGGGATCCGCAAATGGCCAGTCTTTCTCAAGAGGTTCTGGCCTACACCTCCTATGGCCGGTGGGTCTGTCTGCTTAAAGTTTTTATTGTTTTGTGGGGGTCAACCTCTCAGTCTTTCTTCTTTTTATTTTCAGCCCAGGATCCTCGAGGAGGCCGAGGGATCCTGTTCCTGCGTTCCACCAGAACATTACAATAGGGTCTGCCCCTGCTATTACTGTGGCCAGATATGCCCGGTCATCCAATTTTGTTCAGCCTCTGATTTTAGCTAGATCGGCTTGACATTAATTGCCTCAATACCAAAGACTCCGGCCTTTCTTGTGCTGTATTTAATAGACAAGTCATCGCCGAGTCAGGCGGATTTGATCCCTCACAAAAGAAGGTATATGGTTGTCAGTGATGGGACAATCTGAGCCGTGGACTCTACATGTGATGATCACGAGGCGGTTGTCGTCTTGACTGAAGACAAAGCAAGTTTTTAATCCTGCTGTCGAAGGAAGTCGCAGAGAATGTGTCCATTCCTGAGGCCGACATTGGAGCTGGTGGACCATCTGCAGAGTATCTGGATATTATGCGGCGAGATGAGCCATCATCTTCGCAACTAGTTGATATTCCCACCTCATCTGCCGGTGAAAAAGGTAAGGGGTTTCTGAGGATGGTTATGAGATGGGCTCTGATCTCGACGCTGACGAGGTTCAGATGTTAGCGAGGGGTTTGTTGAAGTCGGGTCGGAAGGGTCCTCGAGGACCATCGTGGTTCCCATGGGTCAGGACCTAGTGGTGAATACAGAGGACATGGTTACCTCCTTGGGTCCTCTTTGCTCCTATGTGGAGGGTAGGACCCTCTAGAAGTTAGACGATGTGGCCCTATCGACGGGTATAGTCGGCCTTGCCCTTAAAGTAAGTTTTCCTACCTTTCTAATTTCTGTAGTTTCCATGCCTTGTCATTTATTTTTGTTATTTTGTTTAACTTTGATTTTCTTCTCCTCTCTCTTTTTTAGACCATTATCCTGGAGATTGAAAGTGCTTACCGGGAGGAGAGGCGGAAGGCCATTTTCAAGAAGATAGAACAAAAGTACCACGAGTACCGCAGTAAACAACGCAAGATCTTCAAGTGATTTGGTGGGAGTGGCAACTTCCAAGCTCTCTGATATGTGCTTAATGAAAAAGATGATGAGTTGGTGAAAGTCATCGGTAAATGCAGCGTCCTCTAGTGAGCGCAGATACAGAAGGAGGAAAAGCTCGAGGTGAGTAAAGGGGTCGAGGCCCTATGTGCGGACCTTCAGGCCTAAGTGATTTTTCTGCGGGCCAAGCTCGAGCAATATTTGATTCGAGCCGATGCTTTAAGTGCGGAGGTTGCCGAGAAGACAACAAATTTGGAGAAGACCGAGTTGCTCAGCTGGGGGAGTCGACGAAAGTGTAGGATTTGGAGTGCGTAATCTACGTTCTTCAATCTGAGCAGGCAAATGATTTGGAGATGGCCAAACTCAGATAAGAGCAGATCTATGAATGGATAGGGGAGTTGGAAAGAGATATTTCAAGCCTTGGTGATCAAGTCGTCGTCCTTGAGGCTGAGAAGTCGTAGTTATCGGCTCAACCGTCCTCTTCTCATACTTCTAGTTTCCTTTATATTCTGTGGGATTTATTTGAGTAGTGGATTCACACCGAGGCCCAGCTGGATATATTCAGAGATTTGATGATGACGAGCAAAGTTTCAGAGGCCGACTTTGAGGATGCTCGCGCTAAGGCACGTACAACTCAGATCATTTGCGGCTATGCCCCCGCTACACCATAGGCCGGTGATATAAGGGAGATGTGGATGGGATTGAGCAGTATGCTTGGTACGAGGATGAATATCCTGGAGGTGACGGCGATGGTGAAGAGATGGGTGGAGATGGTGATGCTGGGTTAGGTGGCGAGTAGTCATTTTTTCTTTCTTTTTGCTTGTAACTTTTGTACATGCTTTTGTGGTTACCTGTTCTGGCCTTTGTAAAGAATATATTTGAATTATGGAACGTCATTTTCGATGTTCGTATCTGATTCTTTTCCTTCTATTCGTACTTGTATGCTTCTATCTTTTATTTTACCGTTTGGTCGCTTTAGTCGTAAAAACTTGGTTTATGTATGTTGAACGAGGTTGAAATAGTATTTATATTTGGTCATGGCCGGGGGCCATTAGGTGTTAATTCGAATGGGGTCGAATGTAACCTATACTAAGTTAGTTCGAGCGAGGTTGAATGTCACTTAGTTTATTCGAATGATGTCGAACGTCACTTAGTTAATTCGAACGAGGTCGAATGTCACTTAGTTAATTCGAATGGGGTTGAATGAGTTGATTTGAGTAAGGTTGAAAGTGAATTAGTTTGAGCGAAGTCAAACGTAGCCCATGTTTAATTGACTATTTCATACGAGGTCGAATGTGAATTAAGTCGAGCGAGGTTGAATGTCACTTAGCTAATTCGAAAAAGGTCGAATATGAGTTAATTCGAGTGAGGTTGAATGTAACTTAATTGCGGCCGATGGCCGAGTAGGTGTTGATTCGAACGAGGTCGAATGTAACCCATGTTTAATTGTGGTTAGGGGCCAGGTAGATAATGAGGCAATGTTGCTTTGGAGAAAATATGGGCGAACTTCATACATTTGTATTTTGCTCATATACTTGGAGAAATTTACATATTCTTCGGGCTGGCATTCCAGTCTATCTAGTCCCTTCATTGGGTGACCTGGAGACGTGTTGAGAGGTTGGGCAACAAATTGACTTTCTGGTGCCTTCTCCCGTTCGTATTTCAACTTAAAGTGTCTCCCTTGTCACCTTGTTAAAAACTTCCTTGAGAAAACTCAATTGGGACAAAATTCAAGTGAGGGAAAAAAGAGTGCGACTTGGAGGACACTTTGTCTTAAAAATTGAAGTACTTGAGGTGTACGACGTTCTAGTTGTTTTGTAGTAGTCTTCTTTCCATTGTTTCTAGTTGAAATGACCATTTATTTGTTGTTGCCATGATTTTTCATGGACCGTCCTAATTTCTTCCTAGTTTGACATCCTACGGGTCTTTGCTCGCTTGTGTTTTGGCTTTGAGAATGTAGTGTCCGACTTTGAGTGGTCTGATCTTGGCCTTTTTGTTATAATAGCGTTCTTCCTGTTGTTTTTGGGAGATCATCCTTATATAGGCCATATCTCTCCATTATTTGGCTTCATCAAGCTCTTGCCTTCTGCTTTCATCGTTCCACGGCCCGCTCTCTGGGGAGTATCTCAAACTTGGCTTTTCGACTTCGACTGGTATTACCACATATGTCCCATAGACTAATGAGTAGGGTGTCTCTCCTATGCTCATATTTGGCATTGTGCTATAGGCCCAAAGCACTTATGGTAATAGCTCGGGCCATAGTCATTTGACGTCCTCAAGCTTTTTCTTCATGATGTTCAGTATTGATTTATTAGAGGATTCCGCTTACCCATTGCCTGCGGGGTGGTACGGTGTGGAGATTATTCTTTTAATATACCACTTCTCAAAATTTGGCGACCTTTTTTCCAGTAAATTAGGGTCTATTGTCGCAATTGATCTCTTTGGGGAGGCCGAAGCGGCATAAAATATTTTTCCATATGAAGGCGATCAATTATGTTCGCTCTTGGGCGAATTCTCCTGCTTCAACCCATTTAGAAAAATAGTCAGTTAAAACAAAGAAAAAATCGTACGTTACCTCACCTTGCAAGGAGGGGGCCGATGATGTCCATTCTCCACTTGATGAAAAGCCAAGGGAAAGTTGCCGAGTGGAGGTGCTCGCCCGCTTGGTGGATCATTGGGGAATATTTTTGGCATTGCTCGCATTTACGAAGTATGCGACCTCTTTTTTCATAGTAGGCCAGTAGTAATCTGCTCCTATGAGACATCTGACCAGAGCTCGATTTCCAAAACGAGTCCCGCAGTGGACTTCGTGGACTTCTTCTAGGACGCTTCGCGTTTGATTCAATCCTAAGCATTTCGCTAGGGGACCATTGTATGTCCTCTTGTGTAGGTCGTTGTGAATGATGTTGTACCTAGCTGCTTGCATTCGAAGCTTCTTGGCTTCCTTTTTATCATTTGGGAGTACCCCATCCTACAAGTATGTAACAATACGGTTGTTCCAGTACCAAGTTAGATTTATATTCCTTTAATTTGGTGAGGTCGTCTACTTTGATGTTTTGTGCTCGAGGGATTTGGTCGAGCTTCCATTCGTCAAACTCGGGCAGTAGTTTGCAGATCTCGACCTGGTATCTTTGCAACCTTTCTCTTTGATCTGGAAAGTCCTTATGACTTGGTTGATGATGAGTTGAGAGTCGCAACGTAGGATGATCAATCTCGCCATGTACTTAAGTGCTAGTATTAATCATGCAATCACGACCTCATACTCTGCATCATTGTTAGTCATTTATAGGCACCTTATGGACTGGCGAATCACTTCGCCTGTCGGGACTTCGAGCACAAGTCCTAGTCCAGACCCTGACATATTAGAAGAGACATCGGTGTACAAAATCCATAAATCTTGCATTTGTGGAGAAGCATGGGCGGCATCTTTTTTGACTTCGGGCATTATGTTTTCGCTGAAGTCGGCGACGAAGTCGGACAAGACTTGTGATTTTATTGCCGTTCTCGATTGATATGTGATATCATGCTCACTTAATTATATGTACCACTTGGTTAACCTGCCCGATAGCTCGAGCTTATGCAAAATGCTTCTCAAGGGGAAAGTTGTGACTACCGAGATGGGGTGGCACTAAAAGTAGGGTCTAAGCTTTCGTGAAGCTACGACCAAGGCAGTGATAATTTTCAAGGTGGGGGTACCTCGTCTCGGCACCGATTAATGTGACCACATTAGTGACCCATTGAGGGTATTTTGATTCCCTGATGGAACCATTTTCCAGTAATCTTTTGACCTCTTTGCGGACTGCATCGTTTATTACAGAATTGAACTTTCGTATGACTTGCCTTATCGGGGGGTGGAATAGGTACACGTTCAACTTGTGAGTGGCGATATCCTTCGGGATACCTGGCATGTCTGCATGGGAAAAATCAAACAAGTTTGTGTTAGTAGTTCAGAATTGACGAAACTTACCCAGTTCTTGAAGCTTGCAGCTGATGTAGGCTTTCTTGTTGTGGTCGTTATCATCAAGTTGGATGAGATCGAGGTTTTCTATGGTTGATCCCGCGGCCTCCACTATTTCGGGATCTCTGATGACGTCCTTTCTTTCATCACAACTCGACCTCGACCCTATTAATTACTATGCCTCTTTTGTTTTGCCCTTCATTTGTTGGGTAGTTGTACAATCTAGGGCGCTGTCGTAGAATTCTCGAGATGCATGTTGTTCTCCTCGTATACTGAATATTCCCCACGGGTTTGGAAATTTGATAACTTGGTACAAGCTGGAGGAATAGCCCTCATGGCGTGTATCTAAGGTCGACCTACTATGGCGTTGTATATTGTATCCTGGCCCATGATGTGGAATGTGGTTTCCAAGTTGAAGTCGTCGGCCAGGACGGGGAGTGTGATTTCTCTAGACGTTCGTTCAACAACATTGTTAAAACCTGTTAGCATGATGCAGCGCGACACTATCTTATCCTCAAGTTTCATTTGTGCAAGTACTCGAGGATGGATAATGCACGAGCCGCTCCTATCGTCTACCGTAATGCGTCTTACATCTGTATCTAATATTCGTAAAGTGATAACAAGGTCATCATAGTGAGGGAAAACCAAACCGTGGGTATCCGACTTATAGAAGATGATACTTTCTTCGAGTTCGTCATACCGTTCATGAGTGATCGACTGTTTGAGCTTGTGGATTGTGGTGAATTTAAAGCTGTTGATCGAGGCGTCGTCGCCGCCCCCGATGATCATTTGAATGGTGCGAGTCGGCGAGGGTGGTTACGGCGGTCCCTGGTGTTGTTCACGTCCTCGGGCGAAGTTGGTCCTCCCTCGGTTGCTCAGCAATTCTTTGATGTGTCCTTGGTGAAGCATGTTTACGACCTCCTTCCTTAGAACGATGCAATCCTCAATTTTCTGACCTTGCCCTTGGTGGAACTCGCAGAGGGCGTTTGACTTTCTGGTGCTTGGGTCTGAACTTATCTTTTATGGCCACTTCACTTTTGGTCTGAGCTTCTCCAACGCTTAGTCTATTTCGTAAGGCGACATACAAAATTGTGAGCGGATAATAAAGGGAGCATACTCTCTCATTACGGAGTCCATGTCCTTGGTCGAGATGGGCCCTCTTCGTGGCGGTAGGGAGGCATATGGTGCTTCTGATATACGGCTGCTGTCACGCCCCTATCATGGGGAGGCGTGGTTGGCACCAGGTGCTGCACTGGCTCGAGCGAACCACTCTGCAACTCTTTTTTTTTCTTTTTAACTATCATGGGCCAACATGGCCACAACTCGTAATGGATAAAAGTTGGCAAACACTATATTACTAAACTATTTTTCTTAAAACATGAATACATATGGGCCATCAACACTTCTGACATACTATACAAAATAAACCTCTATCTACAAAGCCTCTAAGATTATTTAACATCAAACGTACATCAAACGGGACAGGATACCGGCCTACCCATAAGTCTGAAGCAAAACTCTGACACGATGGCTCACAGACTCCGCTGCACTCCGAATGAGGTGGAGTCTTACCGATCCTTCACTGAATGCTATTCTCGTCTACTATGAGGGCTCATCAAATTGATTACTTATACCTGCAGGCATGAGTGCAGCGTCCACAACAAAAGGACGTCAGTACGAATAATGTACCAAGTATAAGGCATGTAAATCAATATATAAAGGACATGAAAGAAACACGGAGTACAAGACTCAACCTATAAGTCTGGACAACTCTGTAAATCGAGAAATACTTATAGTGTCATGCATATGTGTATGAATGTCATGTTGTGCCATATTTCATAACATCATCAGGCCTCTGAGGGCATCCATCATATTATCTCAGTCACTGTGGGCAAAATCATCAACGTATACCAGCTGATCAGGTGGTGGTGCATATACAATGCCGTAACCTTTTCCCATATCCTGTATACATATATATATGCGTATATAATGTCATTTGGTCATAGGTCAATGTGCATGTATAAATGCATGAAATGTATATGAAATACGTTAATAAAATCTCTTGGTACGTTATAAGACCATTATGCCTCTAATTAATACCATAAAATAAATTTTACCAACTTACGTATTTTTTAGACCCATGAACAAATGATAGAATAATATGACACAATGGAGAATAAGAATATACACATCTCTAGTATTTTTATGAATAGAGTAATTTATGAAAGTTGTGCATTTGCTCGTTTCGTTTGTATCGTATGGATCATGCCGAAAGAAAGGACGAATAGCCTTAACATACATGTATTAAGGAAAAATCTGTATGATATTCTTGAGAAAGGTTGCACATTAAAAATTAGCTTGCCTGAGTATTGACGTTTTAAAGTCTTGTTTGATCAAAGTTTTGCCACTAAAATCCTTCCCTGTAAGATCTTGGCCCCTTGTCACTCCAGCACCGTACGGACCTCCACCTCTAAACGCTAAAGCAGGATCCGAGGCCAAGAAGAGTGAAGCAGAGAGAAGATCTAGAAAGCTTGCTCTTGATATTGATTCACCAAAAGAGACGAAAGCATTTCTCGAACTCTCAAGTTTATTTAGATTTGGAGGGAGTTTGGTACACAAGTAGACGCTAGGAATTGCCATTTCTTGGTTGATTGGTGATATGGAAAATGTGTGTAACTAACACATTTGTTGCCACCTAATGAAAATGGACTAAGAGTCACTTCTCCAAGAAGTGGCTTGCTGCCACGTGAGGTGGGGTGGGAAATTAATCTTATCCAATAATTAATTAATTAATTAGGTAATATCATGTTATCCGGTAATTAACTAATTACCCGTATAATAAAGAATTATTTTAAATTCTACTGATTTTAATACATTTTATACATTCTACTATCATAGTCACATTTTATCCCAAAATGACAAATTTTGGTCAACCTCATTTTTTTTCCCAACTCGTTTACCCTTTCACTTTCACGATTTTACTTATCACTTGTTATAAATATCCTAAATACTTATAACCTAAAAAAATAATTTTGTCCTCATCTTAAAGTACTATTATTACAATATTAAAATAGTAAATTATGGTACCATATAAAATCAATACATATACTATTATTTCGTTAAAACAACCATTTGACTTCCGAGTAAAATCTATTTCTAAAAAGCAGTGAACACACGAGAGTATAAAGTCATTCTTTTCTTTCATTAGTAGTGTGATCCAAGTCTAAATAAATTTTTGATCTTGTGAGAAGATATATTTCAGGTAATAGCATATTCAAACCTTTGAATATTTATACAATCTTAATCACATCGTTTTATTTGGAATTAGATTTCACGAATGATAAAAGTTTAAAATTCTATCTTTTGAAATTTAAAATTTAATGGTCTATTAATTAATACCTAGTAAAGTATGGTAAAATAATAAGGTCAGACCATAAGGTATACTTGTTTTCACCTTCTTTCAATTGTTCCTGTGTGAAAACTAGAAGTTGTGACAACTAAATCCTACAAGATGCGAAAGATGATACTTGATCATTATATACATTTCTATGATTATTATACATTGTGGGTTCTAGAGTAGAGTTTGAAAAATAGAACTATTATATATAATCCTTATGTATTGTTTTTTTTTTTCCATGTAAACGTAACTTTTAATTTTTATCCTGCAAAATTTTATATTTTTCGACCGTACGAGCTCAGTATTTGGGAGGAAAATGCGATGCTTTGGGTGAGAAATACATGTTTAATAGGCACATTTTTGAGAAGATAAGGTATTTTGGCTACATGTGTGTCCAAGAAAAAATAAAAATAATGTATACACACAAACACACGCACACACTAACATAATATTACCGATATCAAGGTTGTAAACTTATAGAATCTCATAATAATATCTTAAACCCTCTATAACCTTCTAATAGACATAATTCCTTCGAACTCATGTGTATTTACTACAGCACATCCTAATGCTAAGGTACGGGATGTAACAGCTGTTGCCTTTCTCGGTTGGGTCGTGGAGGCAAGATCACTCCTGGCATCGTTTCTTCGATCCTTCCTGGATTCGGCATGTACCGAGGTCAACCAATGGGTTGGCCCATTCAGGCCGTCTTCGTCAGCATAGACCTCAACACATTAGGCGTTGTGTATTTCATCCCAAGTGGTTGGAGGATATTTTATAAGCTGACTTAATAATTTTCTGGTCGCCTTCGAGCCGTTCCTATTCAGGCCGTTTTGGAAAGATGCTATGGCCATTTATTCCGATACGTTTGGTAGAGTCATTCTTACTCGGTTGAATCGAGCGAGGAAGTCTCTCAATCGCTCTCCGGGTGACCGTTTGATGGTGAATATGTCATTCACTCTTGCCTCTGCCTTTTTGTCCACAACATGGGCCATCACAAAGTTGTCGCCATATCTTCAAACGTTCCAATGGAGCATGCAGGCAATTGTGAATACCAAGTTCATTCTTCTCTGCTGAGGATCTCACCGAACTTTTTCATCAAGATGGAGGACACTTGTTCTTTGGCGAGGTCATTACCTTTTACATCGGTGACATAGTGAGTCACGTGATCTTCGGGATCGGTCATGCCATCATATATTTTCAGATAGGGCGGCATTTTGAAGGTCTTTGGTATGACATGCTGTCACACCTCTTTTTTACGGAGCTTACACCCTAGCAAAAGGGATATAAACAAAAAGAGTTTTTCCAATTAAA
>MU730892.1:0-30241 GCA_026770625.1 Nicotiana glauca
AAGGGGAGGGAGAAGAGGCAGACACGAGAACTGGAACGCCTTATAAATCAAGCAAACTTGATTGCATATGCGTTCCTAGTTGCACAAGAAGAGATTAAGGATCTGGAGCCCTCCTCGTATATTGAAGCAACTTCTTGCAAGGATGTTGTACAATGGCGGTTAGACATGACTGAAGAGATGGAGTCTCTTCACAAGAATCAGACATGGGTCTTAGTGAAAAGACAAAAGGGGAAGAGGACAGTTGGATGCAAGTGGATCTACAGAAAGAAAGAGGGAATTCCTGAAGTGGAAGATGCTAGGTTTAAGGCGAGATTGGTTGCAAAAGGTTTCAGTCAGAAGGAGGGAATTGACTACAATGAAATTTTCTCTCCAGTCGTGAAGCATAGCTCAATTCGCGTGCTACTAGCATTGGTTGCACAATTTGACTTGGAGCTTCAACAGCTTGATGTCAAAACTATTTTCTTACACGATGATCTAGAAGAGACAATCTATATGGATCAGCCTGAAGGTTTCCTAGCTGAGGGAAAAGAAGATCACGTATGCCAATTAAAGAAGTCTTTGTATGGTTTGAAGCAATCCCCTAGAAAGTGGTACAAAAGGTTTGATGCATTCATAACTACACATGAATTCTCAAGGAGTGTATTTGATAGTTGTGTGTATCACAAGAAGATGTCTGATAACTCAATGATTTATTTACTGTTGTATGTTGATGATATGCTTATTGCTGCTAACAATATTACAGAGATAAATGCTTTGAAGAAACTGTTGAGTAAGGAATTTGACATGAAGGATTTAGGAGCTGCAAAGAAAATCCTTGGTATGGAGATTTCAAGAGAAGACAGTGTTGTACATCTTTCTCAGAAGAGGTGTATTGAAAGGATTCTCGAGGGATTCAATATGCATACGTGCAAGCCTGTAAGTACACCATTAGCTCCTCATTTTAAACTTTTAGATTTACAAATGCCTCAGTCCGAGGATGAGGTGGAGCATATGTCAAAGATTCCTTATGCCATTGCAGTTGGTAGCATTATGTATGCTATGGTATGCATACGTCCAGATATTGCTTAATCTGTAAGTGTGGTAAGTAGATACATGTCCAGGCCAGGAAAGAGGCATTGGAAAGCTGTCAAATGGATATTGAGATATCTCAAGGGAGCTTTTGGTGTTGGTCTGACCTTTCGAAAAAGTGGTGAATGTATTTCAATTCTCGGTTATGTGGATTCTGACTATGCAGGAGATCTTGATAGAAGAAGGTCCGCAACTGGATATATCTTTACCTTCGTTGGCAGTGCCGTTAGTTGGAAGTCGACTCTGCAGTCGATTGTCGCTTTATCTACGACAGAAGCAGAATATATGGCAGCAGCGGAGACGATGAAGGAAGCTATCTGGTTAAAAGGTTTAGTAGCAAAATTGAGCTTGGTTCAGCTGGAATCAACTCTTAGATATGATAGTCAGAGTCCTATTCATCTAATGAAAAATAAAAGATTTTATGAGCGCACTAAACACATTGATGTCAGATTTCATTTCCTTCGAGATGTTGTTGAATAGGGAACTATCAAGGTCGTGAAGGTTATCACATACGATAATGCTGCAGATATGTTGACCAAGATAGTCCCGCTCGCTAAGTTTGCATACTGCAAAGACTTGGCGGGGGTGTGCATCAACTGATGCAACTCCGAAGAGAACAATTGTTAGGTGGAGGTGGTATGTTCAACCATGGTTTGATTTTTCTTACTTCTTACAACGGGATTGCCCAGTAAGCTTAGAAGTTTTGGCCAGAGTTGTTCACACGCACGCTCGGAACGCAAACCAAGGTGGAGATTGAAAATGTTGGTTTTTGTTTAGTCAACAATGGCATGCTGAAAATGTTGATTTATGTTTAGTCAACAATGGCATGCCAATTGGAAGAGTTGGTGGAAAGAATTGGCATGAATGCTAGGAGAAAGCTTCCTCCTTTGATGTCACCCATTACATCAAGAGAAGGTAGTTTGATGTCACCAATGATATCAAGAGGAGGTCCTTACCTTTATAAATAGATGCACTCTTTCATTTGTAGAAACCATCCCAAAAACAATACAATATATTGTAGTGAGTAGATAGTTAAGAGAGAAATTCTCTTAAGTGTAATTGGAAAATCTCCCATTCCTTTGTAAATAATAGAAAGGCAATTGTTCTCTGATGGATGTAAGATTATTTTGATCCGAACCACATTAAATCTTGTGTTCTTTCTTTTACGTTTCCGCTAACACCTCGAAACCAAGAAACCTTGCCTAGGACTATGTCAATGTCAGTGACTGAAGATCCTCTTTTTCGATCAATGGTGCCCTATGCAGGTTTTCACGAGCTGACCTCTCTCATTTCTCTTTTCACCATCACCTTGTAGTGCTCTTTCCCAATTTTCACTAACAAGACTCTCTCATTTTAGTTTCTCCACTTACTATCGTCTTACGGTGCTTGTGGGCGTTATCACCGATAAGACTCTCCCATTTCATTTCTCTCATTTAGTTGTATCAGATCCAAGTATCCGTATCCTCCAATTCTTGAACATTCTCGCTGATTGATCAAAAGGACTTGAATAGGGCTTTGAGGGAAAAAGCATTTAGATTGAATGACAACTTCGGAACCTTTGAGGCGAAACTATCACCAAACCATTATAACGTCTGCCCAGTAGGGGAATTTTTTATTTTTATTTTGGTGTGACTGAAATCCAAAGAGAGGTTGTCTACGTATCTTTTCGGAATCAAGTAGAACGTAGTTCAGGAAACTTTGTTTTTTATTTTCTTTTGTTTTTCTTTTATTTTGTTTTGTTTTCTCTTTCTTTTTCCTTTCCTTTTTTCTCTCTTTTTTCATTTTTCATTTCATTTTCTTTGTCTTTTCTTCCAACTTTTTTTTTGTAATTTTCTTTTTCTTCTCTTTTTCATTTTTTTTCATTCGTTTTTTAAATAATAACTTCCAGGTTCCAAAGAGGGTATTCAAAGAAGAGTAACCTGCTCAAATGGTTTACAAAAGGATTAATAATGTTTGGGTAGCGAGAATGAAAGCTTTCGGCATCTCAATCTAAGAATATTAATACTATATAGAGGATCAAACATAGTACATTTTGGATGCATTTGCATTGACAGTTATTACAGGGACATTTCCTTTAATGTTTCCCATGTACAATGCTCTCTTTGGCAGTACTCTTGTTACCATGTATGGATCTTTTCAATATGGAGCCAATTTTCTTTTAGCTGTTCCAACTCTTTATTTTTTTTCCTTAAGCTCATCTTCATTGCAATCTAATTCTCGATTTATTATTTTGAGATCTGACAGCATTTTAGGATTCGGACATAAAGTCCGCAAGCATGTCATGTTATTGAAATCTGCATTTAACAAAACAGAAAAGAAAATAAGAAAAGTGACATGATTTTTTTTTAATTTTAAAAAATAGAAGGGTTAACATCGAAAAGTAAGACAATAAAGCAAAACATTCGGATCATACCCTGAGATAATTCGGACACAGAAAAGATAGCAAGACCGGCTATCGATACTCCCGTCTGATGGGGAACTTTCAGGCTTGGCAACCGTTTTTTGGCTTTTCTTCCGTCTCAGCAATGGCTGCAATGGCCTTCGATGCCAAATCAAATTTTCCTCATCTTCACAAACCATTCCGACTATTGGCCCAGTGTTGTAAGCATACAATGGATCGTTCGTCACATCTGGAGCCTCTTCATCCCAAAGAAAGATTCTTTCAACTTTAATCAAATATTCAACTGCCTTTTTTGAGGTTCCAACAGTCATCTGTACTACGTCCCATTGATCCAGAGTGGTATTCACATCTAGCATCATCTCGACGATGGAGACTCAGGGTTCGGCCGGTTCGGGGCCACTGGCTGCAACATATCTAGCTTGATTAGCTTTTGGAACAAGCTAGAATATGATTCACCAATAAGAGTGAACTAATTCTTTCTGAAAGGCTCTCTTGGGCGTGGATTGTACTGGGGAACATTTGGTTGGGGATTATATGGAGTTTGGTAAGGAAGGGCATTTTTGGAAGGTGGAGCTCCTTTTTGTGTATGATATTTTGGCCGTGTGTAAGGTTGCACGTTCATCATCGCATAGGGAGGTGGTGCCACGGCATAAGCACCATCTTGAAGGGGGTAATAGTGTGGCGGAACCAAGTTCATAAGAACTTTGCCTTTGGATCTTGTAAAGTAAGGATGGAAAGCCAAATTACCAACAAAACCAACCACCTGAACGGAACCTAGCTCAACAACCTTATTATCTTTGAAACGTGTAACAGATAGGAAATCTCACATTGGGATGTAATGCACCTAAACAGTTAAGCGCTTTTACAATGTGTTCGAACAGTTGCATGTTTCATCCCGGCCTTTAAATGTCTCTTTTTTACTCTGTATCTCTTTTCTTTTATTTCTGCCTCTCTTCAATCACTCTTGTTTTTCTCATTTTGTTTATGTCGCTCTTTTATTTTTGGCACTCTTTTCTCTTTTTGTTTTTGTCACTCTTTTTTTTTCCTTTTATTTTTCATCTCTCTTTTCTTTCATTTTTTACTTAATTTTTCTTTCTATTTTTTTTACAATTTATTTTTTACTCAATTTATTTATGGCTATGATCGAATCTGACGGGGATTGCCTACGTATCACGATACCACAAGAATCAGATCATTACGTAGTTCAGGAGATAAATGCGAAATAAAGGAAAGAAAATTTTTGGGTTTTCAATATTTCATTAAAATAAAAACTTTTTGGCTTTTTTTATTACAAAGACTCCGACATACAGACGTAAGAACTGAAAAACAAAAACAGACTTGGAAAAGACTAATAGACTCGAAAAGTGAAATACAGAATAAAAAAATCAGGAATACATAAGAGCCTCCAATACTACTCCAAGGGCCCGCGGGACATTAGACTGTTTAACGCGGGCCTGCGTGTAATATCTTCTTGGAGACAGTCTAGGTCATCCATCACTTGACAGACAAAAGTCATCACAACAGAGAATAATATGGACCTAGTCATATACTCGCATTCATGGCACTTCATTATGACATAATCAGTAATTTCTCTAATCCTTGCTCTAATGACACCCTTCTCCTGGAGTAGGCGTCCAATTTGCTGAGACCGGGCCTCCAAAACATGTGTGGACGTATGGTTTTGCTCTTGTAACTGTTGCATGTCTTCTTCCAGTCGAGATATCAATGTATAGCAATGCTCTCTTTCCGCTTTGAAATTCTTTGTTTGCTGAGCCATTTTATCTTCAAAAGTAGTCAGCTTCTTTTTTAAACTCGTGACTCCTCTGTCATACTTTTCCTTTAGCTGCTAAGCAAACCTCGTCCGTTCTTCTACATTCTTTGCCAACTTTGCCCGGGCTTTTGTCAATTCATCCTCGACCTTTTCCAAATCAGCCCCATAATCACACATTTTTCATCTAAGACTGTTTATGAGTTTTTCATCTATTTTGCTTCTTCCCAGGTTTTTCAGCGGCTATTTTCATCCTCTAAATTTGAGCTCGAAGGGCTTCATTTTCTTGGGTCAACCTTTTCTTTTCACCTTCATCCGCAGCAACCTGCAAACCACTATCAAATTTAATGTTTCTTATTTGCCTTTCTAATTTGCTTATGGTAGCCCTATAGTCATTCTCTTTGGTTAACCAAGCCCATTGTTCTTGCGATGCGTCAATATATTCTTGTATGTGGGGCCTTTTGGTCGGCCTTTAAGATTAATCATTTTCCACGACTCTCTTCCCATACCAAGCAAGATAACTAGGCGAAAACTCGCCCTTGGATAAATCGTGTACTCGGGTATTTGCCCTCAAATGCTGGCACTCGTTCCAAATATGGCGAGCCACTTCTTCAGGAAATTGAGCTTCGAAGCGGATTTCGACCACATGAGTACTAAGATCTTAGTCTTTAGGAACTATCTGGAATCTTCCAAGTTGTCTCAGAACTCGGTATGGGGCATAGGGTTGGATGCTTCGAAGACCCATAAGTAGGAAGTAGGGACCGTTGGCGGGCATGTATACAATCTCATCAATGGGAAGTCGACCCAATGTCCACTCTATTTGACCCGCAATTATAGAACGAAGGTGGGATATCCAATCTTTGACCCCTTCTGGTATTTCGAACCCGTTGTCACTCGTGTACCAAACTCCTCGATGCAGCTTTTTTCCGTAGACCCGTAGTTCATGTATTGTGGACGGTGACAAAGGTGTTTGATCATCCACATTTGCAATAACATATTGCACCCCTCAAAAAACTCTACTCCGGCTTTACAGACTGTGAGAGCTCAAAATATATCTGATACGATCATGGGTGCGAGGGTACTATTTGCATTAGTAGTCAAAACCTGGACAACACCATCTACACCAAATTAATGTTCTCGTCCTTCCTTGGAAACCCTAAGAGGCCTAAAAATTCAACCATGAAGGCGAAGCATCTTTGCATTTCCCACTTTGATCGATTTCTGTTACTGCAGAGTCCACCTTTTGGGTCCTCCAATCCTCTTAAATGCCCATACCGCTGGTATAGAAAGTGTAAAGTGGAAAATTCACCTGCAAAATCTTCATTCTCGATCTGCCAGCTTATTTTTCAGTAAGTCTAGATACTTGTGGGGAGTAACGGCCCTTGGAGCTATCAAGTATTTGTGTCTTAAACCCTCTATACTTCCGGCATAACCCGCCATTTCTTTCAAGGTATGTGTAAGCTCAAAATCTGAATAATGTCGAACATTGTGAGCAGGGTCCCAGAATATCACTAATGCCTCTATTACATCGCTTCTAGGTTTAATCTTTAATAATCCATTGAATGCCCCCAACTATTAGTTAACCTTGTCTCTCTCATGTTTTCCCAAATCCTCCCACTGCATGTGGAGTGCCAATGGAATCTGAGTCATAACCTTCACCGGTAAATTCTAAACTGTGCTCATTCTGCACATTTAGATTAGGGTGACTGGGTTAAAACATGTGAGTTTTTGTTCAAAAACTGATCAAAAGGTTATTTTTTTGCAAAAATTCAAACTAAAACAAATCATGACTACTTTTGAAAATACGACCCTTCAACACTTCGGAGGGGAAGATTTTAAGGTTGTGTTTGTTAGGCAGCCAAAAATTGACAAAGGGACCGTTGGTGGCTATTCTTGCTAAAACGACCTTCCGACGTCCCAGGGGACATTTCTGGCTATTTATGCAAAAACAGCATCACCTATCTTTATTTACGAGGGTTGCCTACGTATCCTACATCCGGTAAGAATCAAACCCGCATAGTTTGATCAGTTTGTCGTAAAATAACTTTTCTCCCTTTTCTTTTTCTTTTTTTTTTTTTAAAATTTTGGTAGAGTTTAATGATATATTTTGAACACCAGTTTTTTTTTAGAAACGGGTAGTTTTATCTCTCTTACCTCTATTTGGTTTTTCTTAACTTTTCTTTCCAATTCTAGAAGCCGGTCAACATGCAAACCGTAACAAATAAATATACAAATAGCACGTAAAAATACATCAGGATGGTCTTTTTTAATTTGGGTACACATGTCCTAGACGGACCCAACCCCTGTGTTGGGTCCCCAAAGTCAAATGCACATAATACAAATAAGTGTTCCTAGTAGGGATCTGACATGAAGCTGTATTATTCTAGGTTTAAAACCTGGGTTTAATATTCTAAACCTGGCTTACCCGAGCGGACAACTCGGGCGTGGGTGGGGGGCAGGGAGGGTAGCGTACCGATAACCAAAAGATCATCCGGTTTTGCAACTTGTCTGAACCTCATTCTAAATTAAGGATATGACACTAACAGAAAGAAGTCATGCCAGCGTGGACTTCCCAGAAGATTTAAAAGACTTAGAGAGAAGAAGGGTTTCGTAACAGTTTTATATACAGTTCAAACAATATTAAAGCAGTATTTAGCACATTAGGCTCAAACATGTAAAAATCAGATAATAAACAAAATCCAACTATAACAGTTATTCTAAGCTCGAATTCTGAATCTCGAGCCAGAAGTCCTGGGTTCTTATCCCGAGCGGAGTCGCCAGAGTTGCCACACCTCCTTTTTACCCGAAGGCGATATAAGGGAGTTTTTTCAATTAAAGTGGCAACTATTGAAATGGATTATTTATTTAATTTCAGAGTCGCCACTTGGGATAATTTATGGTGTCCCAAGTCACTAGTTTGTTTTTAATCCCAAATCGAGGAAAATTTGGCTTCATTTAAAGTCTACGAAACCAGAAAAACTAGGTAAGGAATTCTGTTAACTCGGGAGAAGGTGTTTGGCATTCCCGGGTTCCGTGATTTTAGCAAGGTCGCTTAGCAATTTATACTTGGCTTATTTTGTCTAATTACTCATTTTAGGACCTATGTTTATTTTACCTTTTACTGCTATTAATCACTTGATTATTCATATTTAATGAATTATCAAGTTATGCGCACGTATACTCGTTAAGTTTGGTGCGTCAAGAATCATGTCACGCGTATGTGTACACAATTCCTAACACTTAGTCTATTTAAGAAAAAAGTTTGATCAAAATCGCGCGAACGCATACTTCGATTTTAATTTAGAAATCACAATTATGTCACGCAAGCGTACATATAATCACGATAACATTTTTCTTGTACATATATCCATAATATTAAGGATGATTGAAGAATACTAAGATTAAATGTTAGTACTTATATATATGACTCTGCAAAGTTCCAAAAAGTTTCAATTCAAATAGTTGACTTGTGTTGCTTTTAGTGCGAACAATTTTCTTTTCGTCATTAGCTACGTATAATATTAGCGTAAATGAAGCTAGTTCAAGACACCATGGTCAACACAAAAACTTATGTATCTCATTTATTATTTTACTAATATAACCCGCATGTTGATTAAATAGATCCTTTTTTAGAGTACTTTTGGAGTAGTGACGTAGTTTAAGCTTCTATTTGATTTATTTTTGGGAATCGTAATCATGTCACGCGAACGTGTACACAATCACGATAGTAGATTAAATGCGCTCCTAAAGCAGTTCTATGAATGTTCATGATTTTCTTACAAGTCGATTTGGAATTATTGGAAATTTAGGACTAAAAGGAATTTTTATTTGTAGGCAAGAGAATGTAAAGTTCCAGTTAACAATTGCTAGACACTAATTAATACATTCAATGAACACATGATGAATTCTTGTTGCGATTCTATTTCCAGCAAATGAAACACATAGATGCAAGCTTTTGATATTTCTTAACAATTTTAAAAGAATTCGGTCTTTGCAATTGAAACTGTAGCAATACCGCAATTTACACCAAAAAAAAAAAAAAAAAAAAAAAAAAAAGCTTAACCAAAGTGCAATCTCTATAGCTAATTGGATTCAACACTTCAGTAGAATCCATATAAAATCACAGATGCGTCAGGCTAATTCCTTTTACACTATTTTCACCAAACTACAACTAAAGATACATCAAACACTACCAAACAAAAGTCACAGCTGCCATAATTGAAATCAAGGAGAATAAGACTTACAATTTTTCATTTCACATACAACAAGTTCAACATTTGAAGTTTCATAACATACCTAGGTATAGGCGAAATAAAGCGAAGGCGACAAACAAGGGTCTGAAGTAGAAGGTGAGACCCAACAACCGAAACAGCAATGATCCAGCAATAGAAATGTATAGGGCCAAATATAGCTTAACCATATGGGGCCGAACGTAGCTCTCCCCACACTCACAAGCGATAAGGGCACGACCCCTCTCATACGCCTCCTACAGCGAGGGTGCAGTTTGGGCGTAAGAACATGAACGATGTCGTTCATATTTGGACGTCCCCTTTGAAAGGGCGTCAACTATCCCCCGACGGATTATAGTTTTAGTACGGAGGCCTTACCTCTATATAAAGGGAGGCTTCTCTGTTGTAATGATCCATGTGTTATTATCTAATAATACAATTTATCTCATTCTCTCTCAACTGTGTTAAGCGGTTATCCTTAAAAGTTCTTCATTCTTGCAAGTATCTTTACATTATAATCACACTGATCTCATATTTATGTTCATTATATTTGATTACGATTTACCCCTTTTATATTCTTTGATTGTCCCTAGCTTGTAAAGTAACCAATAACTTTCGAGCCAAATAATTTGGCGCCGTCTGTGGGGATTTCGAGAATCAAAATCATAGTATCCACCTAAAGATCAGCCAACCATCTCCTCTATATCACGCGAAAACCAAAAATGGCCGAAAATAACGCCAGATCTAAAGCAATAATGGGGGTCACAACCAATCTTCTTGGCTCTCTCAATGAAGTCAGCGACGACGCTGTCACCAACACAACCCCCGGCATCGCACTAGAAGCAGAGATCTCACCTTCCCCCTCAGAAGATCCGACGACCTTGCATGACAAAGGAGCTTCCACATCCACTGTCAAAGAGGCACCCTCGGTGGTGAGGAAGTTGTTGGAAGAATGGCTAACAAGCACCCTGAGTGGCTTAGTCGAAAAACCACCACAAAGTAACATGAAAGCAATACCAACGACGAGTATCACCACTGCCACGGGTGAACAGGAAGAGACGCGAGTGCACAGCCAACCCATCGAAACACAGGCCTATGATAGCACGCTGACCGCCATCCTAAGGAAGATGGAAGAAATGGAAAGCGAAAACAAGACTCTCCACGACCAGATGAAGGAGCACCAGGAGAGGGTCGACAAAATCCCCGGAGCCCCTAAGTTATTGCCAAAACGCGACATGGGGAGGTTCATAGAGCAGCCATACTCTGAAGAAGCTGCCCCTACTCCATCCCAAAAACTTTCAAAATGCCCCCATTACTTAAGGGTATACGATGGGACCACTGATCCCGCAGATCATCTGATCCATTATGTTACTGCCGTAAAAGGAAACGACCTATCAAAAGAGCAGGTACCATCAGTGTTGCTGAAAAAGTTCGGCGAAATGTTAACCGGAGGGGCCTTGACATGGTACTCTCATTTGCCCGCCAAGGCAATATCAACATTCGAAGAAATGGCGGACAAGTTCATCACCACCCATACGGGCGCAAATAAAGCGGAGGCAAGGGTCAACGACATCTTCGCCGTCAGACAAACCACAGGTGAAGGGCTCAGGGACTTCCTCACCAGATTCAACAGGGTAAGGATGAGCCTGCCAAACGTATCGGAGGGGATGGCAGTCGCCGCCTTCCAGAACGGACTAAGCATGGATGGTTCCAGAGCAACTAAGAAGATATTGAACCGCCTCATGAACTACCCCCTACGACATGGGAGGAAATCCACAACGCTTATTGCGCTGAAGTACGAGCGGACGAAGACGACCTCAATGGGCCAACCCAACGGTTAACAGCCATACAAGTGGAAACAAGGAAAGACTGACACCACGAGGGACGTCGGGAGAATTCCCTACGTTCAAACAGAGAACGACATCAGCCATACACGAGATCCTCCCATCCGCCGCCCCGGCACATGGACGCATTACAACGGCACATCGCCCCGCTCCGAAGTGAAAGAGGTACGCCCCCCTTATTGTCATCACATAACTTTTATGTGTCTATTTCAGAAATAGTGTACGCACTAGAGAAGCTTGGCACCAAGGTGCAATGGCCTCAGAAGATGAAGTCAGATCCCGCCACAAGGAAATCGAACGTCCTGTGCGAGTTCCATTAGGAACGGTGGCACAAGACCGAAGATTGCATAGGCCTGCGACAAGAGGTCGTCAGGATGTTAAACCAAGGATACCTAAAAGAACTACTCAGCGACAAAGGGAAGATCAACTTCGCACGCGGACGAGAGAAACCCCGCAGACCACCAAAGCCGCCTTCCCCGACGCGGATGGTAAATATGATCGTCGGTGATGGCAACGACTCGACAATCAAACATGTCAAATTTGCCAGCACTCATAGGCTGAGGCAGACCATCTCCCACGAGCAGTATGATGACTTCGAGGGCAGTATCACCTTCGACAAGTCTGATGCCGACGGTTTGACTTTCCCTCACTACGATGCTTTAGTTATTACTTTATGTATTATTGATACAGATGTCAAAAGAGTCATGATAGATGACGGAAGCGGTGCCTGTATTATCCACCCAAGGGTCCTCGCACAAATGGGACTCGAGGATAGGGTAATACCGCGCTGCATAACACTACCGGTTTTAACAATACAGTGGAACATACATCCGGAGAGGTGACCTTGCCCGTCCTCGCGGGAGGGGTCACGTTGGAAACAACTTTTCATGTAATGAACTAGGAAACGACATACAACGTCATCATAGGGTGCCCATGGATACATGCCATGCGAGCGGTCCCTTCGAGCATGTACTAGGTGGTCAAATTCCTTACCCCATGGGGAATATTCAGCATCAAGGGAGAACCGCGCACCGCACAAGAGTGCTACAAAATAATCCAAGACTGCGCTCATACCCAACAACTAAGGGGAGCGAGCGCGGAGGCATAGTAATTAGCCGTGTCTAGGACTAAAACCGACCCGACGGCAGACACCATCAAAGATCCTGACATCGTGGAAGCTTGTAAAGCGACGATCGAAGATCTCGATCCAATCCAACTGGATAGCACCAACCCCGCAAAGAAAGCCTACATCATACATGGCCTCGCCAATCCAAGTAAGTATCGTAAATTTTTAACTAACCACGCAGACCTGTTTGCCTTTTCCCATGCAGATATGCCAGGGATTTCGCCAGATATCGCCACCCATAGATTAAATGTCGATCCGTTGCATCCGCCGGTATGGCAAATGAGAAGAAAGTTCAACGCCACAATCAATGAGGCAGTACGCGAGGAAGTAGACAAACTACTCGCCAACGGCTCTATCAAGGAGTCAAAATACCCTCAGTAGGTCGCCAACGTCGTCATGGTCAAAAAGAAAAGCGGGAAGTGGAGAATGTGCGTGGATTTCACCGACCTGAATAAGGCATTCCCTAAAGACTCCTTCACTCTTCCCCACATCGACCAGTTGATCGGCGCCACTGCTGGACACGAACTATTCAGTTTCTTAGACGCATACTCCGGTTACAATCAGATCCTAATGGCCGAAGAAGATCAGGAGAAGACAACCTTAATCACCCACCAAGGGACCTACTGCTACAAAGTGATGCCCTTTGGACTAAAAAACGCAGGGGCCACATACCAGAGGCTGGTCACCAAGATGTTCAAAGAACAACTCGGTAAGACCATGGAAGTCTATATCGACGACATGCTGGTAAAATCAGCAAAAAAAGAGGATCACATCGACCACTTGAAAGAGGCCTTCGAAATACTAAAAAGATACGGGATGAAACTGAACCCCGAGAAATGTGCTTTCGGTGTAGACTCAGAAAGTTTCTAGGATTTCTTGTATCCCAACGAGGCATCGAAGTCAACCCCGACCAAATTAAAGCAATCGCCTCAATACCCGAAGTGCTGAACAACAAAAAGCAGGTGGAGAAACTGACAGGCCGAATAGCCGCCCTGTCCAGATTCATCTCACGATCCTCGGACAGATGCCACAAGTTTTTCAACGTGCTAAGAAAGGACAACGGATTTCAGTGGAACGAGGAATGCATCAAAGCCTTGCAAGAACTAAAATTATATCTGTCCTCACCTCCACTGCTAACCAAAGCAGACCCGGGCGAGCCCCTGCTGATATATCTGGCCGTGTCAGAAGTCGCCGTCAGTGCAGTCTTGATTTGTGAAACTAAAGGTACGGAATCCCCCATCTATTACATTAGCAAAACCTTGATAGACGCCGAAAAACAGTACCCGCACCTCAGAAAATTAGCCTTGGCATTGGTCACATCTTCACGAAAGCTCAGACCCTATTTTCAATGCCACCCCATTAAAGTGGTGACTACGTTCCCCTTGAGAAGCATACTGCATAAGCCCAAATTATTAGGCCGGCTTGCCAGATGGGCTATAGAGCTCAACGAACATGATATCTCGTACATCCCGAGAACCGCCATCAAGTCACAAGTCCTCGCCGACTTTGTGGCCGATTTTAGTGCAAAAATACTACCAGAGGCGGAAAGGGAGGCTCTATGCTCCCCCTCAAATACCGACCTATGGGCTCTCTACACGGATGAAGCTGCTAATGCCTCGGGATCGGGACTGGGACTGGTCCTCAATGTCCCCACGGGTGAAATCATTCGCCAGTCCATACGATTCCCCGAGATGACTAACAACGAGGCAGAATATGAAGCTGTTATTGCAGGTATAAAACTGGCCATCAAATATGGAGCTCGCCGACTCATCCTCCACTGCGACTCTCAGCTGTGGTAAATCAAGTCATTGGGACTTAACAAATCAAGGAACAAAGATTGCAAAAATACCAGGCAGAGATCCATAGATTGATGTCCCAACTCGACGAGTGCCGCTTTGAGCAAGTACCCAGAGCACAGAATGCCGAAGCGGATGGCCTGGAAAAACTAGTTGCAGCCACCACGAGCTTCGACAAAGAAAGCGTCGTCACCCTCCTCCACCCTTGGCAATCGATCATGCGGAGGTAATCTCGTTAAACTTAACCTGGGACTGGCGCAACCAGTTTCTATCTTACTTGCAGGAAGGAACTCTCCCGCCTGATAAAAAAGAGGCAAAGAAGCTCCGTGTACAGGCCGCCAGATATTGCATGATAAACCACGAGCTCTACAAAAGGACCTTTGGAGGACCCCTGGCCAAGTGCCTAGTCCCTCATAAAACGACACCAGTACTGGAAGAAGTACACGAAGGTCATTGCGGTGCCCATACTGGCAACCGTGCACTTTTGCGCTGTCTAATACGAGCCAGATATTACTGCCTACCATGAAAAAAGATGCCGCAGAGTATGTCCGCCGATGCGAAAGATGCCAAAAGTTCGCCCGCATGATACACCAAACGGGAGAACCCCTCCACTCAGTCACCTCCCCTTGGCCCTTCATCAAGTGGGGAATGGACATAGTCGGCCCGTTACCCGCCGGACGAGGAAAGGTACGCTTTCTATTAATTTTAACTGATTATTTCTCCAAGTGGGTGGAAGCAGGTGCATATGCCCAAATACACGAACAAGAGGTCATCGCCTTCATATGGAAGAACATCATCTGCCGCTTCGGCATCCCCAAGGAAATCACCTGCGACAACGGGCGATAGTTCATCGGTCCGAAAACGACCGAATTCTTCGACAAATGGCACATCAAATGAATACTCTCCACACGTTATCATCCTGACGCCAATGGTCAAGCAGAGTCATCCAACAAGACAATACTAAATATATTGAAAAAGAAGCTTGAAGACGCCAAATGGCTATGGCCGGAACTGCTACCAGAGGTACTATGGGCGCACAGGACCACTCCTAAATCTTCCACGGGAGAAACGCCGTACTCACTGGTTTACGGGACCGATGCTGTCATACCGGTTGAAGTAGGCGAACCAAGCTTGAGGTATTCACACACAAGCGGAGCAGAAAACGACTCGAACCTACTCCAAGACCTCGATGAAGCCGAGGAAAGGAGAGAAATGGTCTACATCAGGATGTCAGCCCAGAAACAGCAAATTGAAAGATACTACAACAAGAGGGCCAAAATCCGACCTCTCAAAGCAGGTGACTATGTCCTCAAAGCCAAAACCTTGGCATCTAGGGATCCAAGCGAAGGAAAACTGGGTACCAATTGGGACGGACCGTATAAGATTACTGCGGCAGCAGATAAAGGGTCATTTCGACTAGAGACAATGGAAGGGAAGACGCTTCAAAACAATTGGAATATCTCTCACCTCAAGTATTTCCATTTCTGAAGAGCACCCCCCGAGTCGTACTCTTTTTGCCTTACCCGAGTTTTGTCCCAATTGGGTTTTCTTAGGAAGGTTTTTAACGAGGCGACTAAGGAGATGCGTGGAAACACTCACGAGGCAAGTTTGACACGCCAGTTACTCTGCAAGCCAGTACAACATGCATGCCAAAGGGACTGGACCAACGGCCATCTCCAATGTATGAAAGGTTATGGCCATCTCCAATGTATGAAAGGTTACGACCATCTCCAATGTATGAAAGGCTACGACCATCTCCAATGTATGAAAGGCTACGGCCATCTCCAATGTATGAAAGTCTACGGCCATCTCCAATGTATGAAAGGATACGGCCATCTCCAATGTATGAAAGGCTATGGCCATCTCCAATGTATGAAAGGCTACGGCCGTCTCCAATGTATGAAAGGCTACGACCGTCTCCAATGTATGAAAGGCTACGGCCATATCCAATGTATGAAAGGCCATCGCCATCTCCAATATATGAAAGGCTACGGCCATCGCCATCTCCAATATATGAAAGGCTACGACCATCTCCAATGTATAAATGGCTAAGGCCATTGTCGTAGTAAGTCGACTCAGTTCGATTGTGACGAATCGACTCGACACGGCCGAGGTCACCCTAATGGTTACGACCATTTCAAAATGAGCAAATGGCTAAGGCCATTGTCATAGTAAGTCGACTCAGTTCGATTACGACAAATTGACTCGACACGGCCGAGATCATCCTAATGGTTACAACCATTTCAAAACAAGCAAATGGCTAAGGTTATTTTTGTAGTAAGTCAACTCAGTTCGATTACGATTAATCAACTCGACGCAGTCGAGATCACTAAATGGTTACAACCATCTCAAAACGAACAAATGGCTAAGGCCATTGTCATAGTAAGTTGACTCAATTCGATTACGACAAAATCAACTCGACACAATCGAGATCACTAAATGGTTACGACCATCTCAAAACAAACAAATGGCTAAGGCCATTGTCATAGTAAGTCGACTCAATTCGATTACGATAAATCAACTCGACGCGATCGAGATCACTAAATGGTTACGACCATTTCAAAACAAGCAAATGGCTAAGTCCATTGTCGTAATAAGTCGGCCTAGCTCGACTACGGCAAATCGAATTGACATCGATCGATACTACGCATACTACTACGACAAGCGCACACAATAAAAGAAGTAAAATATATATATATATATATATATATGCGTATATAAAAAGAATAACTTTCATTTCCTCCAAAAAGAAAAGTATACATTTACAGGGGATCCTATTCACACGACTACAAAATTGCAACAGCAAAATAACTACATATCTTGACCGCCGGCGCCTTGTTCGCCGTCGCCAGCTGGCCCTTCACCTTGTCCACCACCACCTTCAGCCCGAAATGCCGCAGAAATCCAGGACCCAGTAGCCAGATGGTTCACGTATTCGAAAGTATAGTCCACTGGGTCCGTAGAACCGGAGCTATACCCACAAGCTTCCCGGGCAACCCGAACTAAACGATGTAGGTCCGCAACCTCTGCCTCAGTGGCCCGACCAGCGGCATATAAATCTTCGAATACTGCCAGCTTAGCTTTGGCGTACACCCACATATCGTGCGCCTCTCTTGACATGTCGTCGGCCAACTCGGTCGCTACTGTTTGTCTGGGAGCATCAATCTCAGTCGCCCTGGCGTTGAGCTCAGCAGTTAGGGCATCGACTTTGGCACGCAATTCAACGGCCTCCGTCATTGCCCCACGACCAAACTCCAACTCATCCTCCTACAACCGAAGAAGGTTCTCCAGCTCCGTGTTCCGAGCCAGGGCGGTCATTAAATTTGCATCTACTTGCTCCAACTGAGTCACACGCTCCCGCAACTGAGCTGCTGACTATTCCAGGCCCGCGCAAAAAACTTGAAATTGCGTGTCCTGGGCATATAAGTCTGCCAACGTCTGGTGCTTGGCGCGACACTCTTTATACTTATTTACCACCTTCCTAAGGGTGGCGGTCTTCTTCTGAGCACGCCAGCCCCTCTCCACTTCCAAAATGAGGGTCTAAAGAAAAACAACAAAAGTTAGCATACACCTAAAATTCGTTCTGAGAAACGAAAAAAACAAGGTATACCTGCAAAAATGCACCGACGACTCTTCGGGATAAGTCCCTGTCGCTAACGCCCTTTAGAGTTTCGCTCTCAGCAGCCGCGCAAAGTAAAGTCATGTCTGCCGCGGCCTGCTCACTCTCCAGCAACAGGTTATATCCGGTCGGGATCCCGATCCGATGGTTAGGCCCAATCGCCGCCATCTCCACTCGAGCGTGATCCCCCTGTGGCACGTCCGCAGTTGCGGGGGCTCGCTCAGGACTTGCCCTCCCCTCATCAGCAACCGCCTCGGCAGCAGCTGACATGTCGTCCCCTTCGATACTTGGGGGGGTGATAATAGGTATAACCCCCCTCTGAGGAGCCGTCCTCCCTGAGCGAATGGCATAGCATATTAAGACCGGCCTCAACTCTGGATGGCGTACATTCGCCCTTCTACGCTCTATGGCAATTCCCTTGTCAAGAAGCAATCGACGCCTCTTCCGCTCTGGCGGTTCTTCGCCTTCGGAAGCCTCCTCTTCGGGACCAGGAGATGGAGGCGAAGGAGTCGTCTCGCTCGTGGATTCGACCACCGGCACGAACTCAGGCTGAGCAGCCTCTAGAACGTCCTCGCTAGAGGGCCTCTGGGTCGTATACTCGCCCTCAGTCGAGCAACCTCAGGAACGTCCTTTCTAGAGGGCCCCTGGGTCGTATATTCGCCATCAGGCCGAGCAGCCTCAGGAACGTCCTCGCTAGATGGCCCATGGGTCGTATACTCGCCCTCAAGCTGCGCAACCTCAGGAACGTCCTCGCCCGAAGGATCCTGAGGCACATACTCATCCTCAGAATCAGTCCTCGCCGCCGAGGGGGCTACAACATTCCGCCTTCTTCTCCTTCGGGGGCACTCTGAACTGCCAAAGTAAAGTAAGTCAGGCGACAAACACTTAAAAATACCTAACGGGCCGTATCGGGAGAAGAACGCCGACCACGTACGGCACTCCTCCGCGAAAGGAATCATCCTTTCCACCCACGACCTTATATCTGGGACAGGTCGGGGTAGAGAAACCCTCGCTGCAAAAAAGGGGAGAGGAAAGAAGTCATAAAGACTGAACGGATAGAAGTTGCGAGAAATATTAAATAAGCATAAAAGCACTCACGTTCTGGATTCCACACCTCTGGGAACCCCCTGGGGTCGCCACCAGGTCCGCCGTCCGGACATAGAAAAATTTGAGCCAGAAGCGGCGATTGGGCTTGTCGTCCGCCCTAACGACCATGCCTTTCATGCCACGACTCTTCAACTGCAGCATCGATCCCCTCATAAAATTGGAGCTAAACAACTGCAGCAGGTGGTGGACCGAGACGTCAAGTCCGGCCCGATCAGCATAAGTGGTCAATATGCGACACACTTTCCATGTATACGGAGTAAGTTGAGCCGGGCACACATTATAAAAACAGCAAAGCTCCCCCGCCAGAGGGTAAATTGGGAGGTCACACCCGATCAAGAATGGGTATTCATAAAAGCACAAAACCCCGGTCGGTGTACGTTAACAAAATCCCCCTGGCCACCTCCATGACCGTTGCATCAGGTATTTGGCACGCCTCCTGTAGGCTGTCCAAATGTAAATCAAGGAACGTGGAGCAATTCCACAAAGGAGTTGGGCATCTTATAGGAAAATCCCTTCGAGCATGAAGCTCTCGGGGAGGGACGTTGTCCACAGTGAGGGGGACGAGGGGTCTTTGAGTCTTTTTCCCACCATCCGAAGATGGTGGAACCCTAGAGGAGGACTCATCTCTATCTCCCCTATCTTGTTGGCCTCGTCTCTACGAATGAGTACGTCAACAACTAAAGAAATTGACTTCAAAGAAGACTCGAAAGGTTCAAAACAAAAGATACTAGTCTCCCTTACAGAAAATGAAAGAAGAAGGTGAAAGTCTGAGAAGTTCAAAAGATAGCAGAAATTAAACCTTCCCCCTATTTATAGGACCCTAATACATGAAAATTAAAAAGACAAGCGTCGAAAAAGGGGCGGGAAACCAAAACGTCAAATCTCCCCCTGATCCATCTTGGGAGCAGTTATAATCATGACGCATGCCGCCAGTGACGTCAGTCCAAAAAGTAGACCACGTGTCAAAGCATTAACGACGCCACGACGGATTAACATTTCCGCCCATTGAAGACGTACATCGTGTACGTCTCCAACGGACGGAGGGACTAACTGTATAGGGACAAATATAGATTAACCATATGGGACCGAACGTAGCACTCCCCACGCTCACAAGCGATAAGGGCACGGCCCCTCTCATACGCCTCCTACAACGAGGGTGCAGTTTGGGCGTAAGAACATGAACGATGTCGTTCATATTTGGACGTCCCCTTTGAAAGGGCGTCAACTATCCCCCGACGGATTATAGTTTTAGTACGGAGGCCTTACCTCTATATAAAGGGAGGCTTCCCTGTTGTAATGATCCATGTGTTATTATCTAATAATACAATTTCTCTCATTCTCTCTCAACTGTGTTAAGGGGTTATCCTTAAAAGTTCTTCATTCTTGCAAGTATCTTTACATTATAATCACATTGATCTCATATTTAGGTTCATTATATTTGATTACGATTTACCCCTTTTATATTCTTTGATTGTCCCTAGCTTGTAAAGTAACCAATAACTTTCGAGCCAACGCCAGCGGAAATCGGTGACTTAAATTGGACTTTTCTTTAAAACCCAAAGTGTGAAATAAAACGCAACAATATAAAAGTAATTTCAGAAAAATTGCTTTCGATTCTCACCTACCTCTATTTTCTGAGCCTTTTATTCTGGTCTTTGGAACTAATCTTCTTCAGATCTAGATTCGAATTTTAAAATTCAGGTTATTTTCTAAAGATTCCTATATGCGTCGGAGTGAGAAGATGATAGCTTCTGTGTGTTTTGATGGGAATAAAGGGAGAGTGAGTGTGGAAAGAAGAGGGAATGGAGAAGAAGGGGAAAGTTGCGCTGATTTTAGCTGAAGAGGAAGTGTTCTCTAACGTGTCCCTAGGAGTTTTCGGGAAGTGAGCTTTTTTAAAGAGAGGGAATTAGTGTGTATTTTAGAGCTTAGGGACATTGGGTTTTGGATAGTGGGATGGGCGAACTGGGTTAAGTTTTGTGCCAGTTTAAACTTTTTTGATCCAGTCTGAAAAAGACCAAATAAAATCCTTCTTTTCTTTAATTTTTAAAATACAATTTCTTTAATTAAAATCATAAACAAGCTAAAAAATTTCTAAATTAGACTCTAACTTAAATATAATTAGCAAAATTAATTCTATTTATCTATTAACAAATGCATGTAAAATTTTAAAAATATTTTGTTTGATTTTTATGTATTAATTCTAACAATTAAAGAGTGACTAATTCCTAAAAATGCAAATTAAACCTAAGATGTAATGAAATAAAAATGTGATAATTTTTATGAATTTTCTATGATTTTAATATATTAAAAATACATAAAATAGAACTAAATAAAACAAAACTCCTAAAATTCGTTCAATTATTTTTGTGTAATTTCCATGTGGGGCAAAAATTAGATGCTCACAGGAATGAAATTGTCATGACCCTAAACCCAACCCCGTCGTGATGGCGACTCTCATGAAGACAAGGCCAGCCGAATCACTTCCAATTCACTTTAAGCAATTTAAATAATAACTACTGAGTCTTCAATCAGAAATAAAGTCCCCAAAATAAGCATTTAACAGTATAATTTGCGAAAATAAAAGCCAACACAGCCCGACATCGGGGTGTCACCAGTCATGAGTATCTAAAGCAATACTAAAAGTCTGAAGTCTAATCCACTACTAGATAACTGAATCAAAAGAAACTAAGATAGAGGGAGAATGCACTGGGGTGCGAATCGCCAAGCAGCTACCTAGTAAATCTCCAAAGACCTGCTGGAACTATGAACTCTCAGGAGCAGGATCTGTAGTGCCCGAATCTGCACACAGAGGTGCAGTGAGTAAAGTGAGTACTCCAACTCAGTGAGTAATAAAAATAAATAAAGAGTGAGTAATATAAAATCATGTAAGGCACAACATTAAGCTAAAAGAGGCATAGTAAAAATCAGTAAATATAACTAAGCAGATAATCTCATAAACATCTTTTAAATAGTTAAATAATATACGGAAAACAACCAAAAAGTAAACACATAATAACTACCTCCGGGACACGGTAGCAACAAAATCAGCCCTTCGGGCAATGTCACAGAACAATACCAGCCCCTCGGGCTATATCTTATATCATAATGGGTACCCGCGCTCATTGGGGGTGTACAGGCTTCAGGAGGCCCCTTATGGCCCAAGCGCAATATCAAGTCATCTCGTGACATCTTAAACAGGCTCTCGGCCTCATGTAAATCTCAAGCCACCTCGTGGCGTACAGTCTCAAGCCCTCGGCCTCATAATCATAATCAATGTATCACGGCTGCGGCATGCAGCCTGACCCAAATGTATCCTCACAACATAGGCCCTCGGCCTTACTCAGTCAGAATCTCATAAGCCCCTTAGGCCACAATAAATATGAAGCTCTGTTCAAAATATCTTTAAAAATATCATTTAATGTGTTTAAAACATAGTAACATAACCGAGTTTTGAAAATAGTGAAAATATAGCATGACTGAGCACCAGTATGAAATCAAATAGTGAGGAAATTATAATTTAAAATCCCCTAAGGGTTCAAACAGCTGGCACAAAGCCCACATATGACATTTAGCCCAAAATATAATAATATTAAACTATTAACTATGAAATACACAGCAAAATAATCATTCGGGATGGATTAAGTCAGAATCCTCAACGGTGCACGACCCCACACTCGTCATCTAGCGTGTGTCTCACCTCAAGATAGCTGAACGCTGTGAAATTTCGGGGTTTCATACCCTCAGGACAACATTTAAAATCATTACTCACCTCGAACTAGCCCGAAAAGCTACTCTGCAACATGCTTTCCTCTTGAACCATCTTCCGAGAGCTTCAAATCTACCAAGTTCAGATTTTTATCATCAAATTACGTTAAACGAATGAATCTTAATTAAAAAATATCGATTTTAAGCACAAAATCCAAAATCAGTCAAAACCCGTCCACCGGGACTGCGTCCCGAAACTGGATAAACTTTATACCAAAATATTCTTCATCATCTAACGAGTCCGTACATATAAAAAAACTCGAAAATCGGAGTTCATTTGACCCCTCAAATCATCCATAGAAGGTCTCATAATCTCAAGCCCCAACTCCACTTTTTTCTACTGATTTTCATGAATTAAACACTGATATTTTGTTCCTTAATCACAAATAATCGAGTTTTAGGGTCAAAAATCCTTACCTCAATGAAGAACAATGATTTTCTCTCTTCAAAATCGCCTCAAAGCTATTTTCCCATTCAAAAAATGGTGTAAAAGGGTTTAATGGTCGTGAAGTAGCCTTTTTAAAACATTCTGCCCAGGCCTTAATATCCTTCTTCGCGAACGCGGTCAAACCCACATGTGCGCGAAGCACAAACTCACGTTGACAATTTCTCCTCTTTCGCGAACGCGACCACTACCTCGCGAACGCGGTGACTCCACAGCTCAAACCAACGCAAACGCATCTGATACCTCGCGTATGCGATGCACAACGACCCCGGCCCTTCGTGAACACGGAATCTCCCTCGCGAAAGAGAAAGCTAAATCTTCAGCCTCACCTGCTAACCCCTTCGGAACGTGAAGCACTGCTGTCTGCAACACTTCAGCAAATTTTTCTGCAACTTTTTAACAACTAGAAATGGTCCGTTTAACTTCCCAAAACTCACCCGAGGCCCCTGGGACCTCAACCAAAAGCACTAACATATCCCATAATCTTATTCAAACTTATACCAATCTTCAAAACACCTCAAACAACATCAAAACCACCAAAACACATCAAATTCAAGCCTAAGGTTCTAAAATCTTCCGCATTCCGCTTTTGATCAAAAAGAGTACCAAACTACGTCTAATGAATTGAAAATTTTTCAAACATATTACAAATGACATAATGAAGCTACTACAACTTCCGGAATCGCATTCTGACCCCTATATCAAAATCTCACCTATCAACCAGAAAATGCCAAAATTTCAATTTCGCCAATTCAAGCCTAAATCTACTCTGGACCTCCAAAATACATTTCGATCACACTCCTGAGTCCCGAATCATCTCCCGAAGCTATACGAACCATCGGAACTCACATCCGAGCCCACTAATACATAAGTTAACATCCAATTGACCTTTCCAACTTAAGCTTCCTTTAAAGAGACTAAGTGTCTCAAACCTCCTCAAAACCTTTCCAAACCCGAGCCAACCAACCTGATCACACGTAAAATCGATAATTAAAGTAAATAGAAGCAGAAATGGTGAAAATGGAGCGGTAACTCATGAGACGACTGGCCAGGTCATCACATCCTCCCCCTCTTAAACAAACATTCATCCTCGAACGAGTCAAGAAACGTACCTAAAGCCTCAAATAGGTGAGGATATCTGCTCTGCATCTCCTACTCGGTCTCTCAAGTAGCATCCTCCAAGTGTTGGCCTCTCCACTATACTTTCACTGAAGCTATATCTTTTGATCTCAACTTCCGAATATGACGCTCCAAAATAGTTGTTGGCTTTACATCATAAGTCATATCACCCTCCAATTGAACCGTGATGAAATCCAGAACATGATACGGGTCCCCAACATACTTTCGAGGCATAAAAACATGGAATACTAGGTGAATATCCGACAGGCTGGGTGGCAAAGCAAGCTCATAAGCCACCCCCCAATCCTCCGTAGCACCTCAAAGGGCCCAATGAACCGTGGACTCAACTTACCCTTCTTCCCAAACATCATAACACCCTTCACAGGTGAAACCTTCAACAAAACTTTCTCACCAACCATGTAGGACACATCACGAACCTTCCTATTAGCATAGCTCTTTTGTCTCGACTACGCTGTACGAAACCTCTCCTGAATCACTTTCACCTTGTCTAAAGCATCCTGCACCAAATCTGTACCCAATAGCCTGGCCTCACCCGGCTCAAACCAACCAACTGGAGATCTATACTGTCTCCCATACAAAGCCTCATATGGAGCCATCTGAATACTCGACTAGTATATGTTATTATAAGCAAACTCCGCGAGTGGTAGGAATTGATCCCATGACCCTCCGAAATCAATAACACAAGCGCGTAACATATCCTCCAATATTTGAATAGTGCGCTCGGACTACCCGTCCCTCTAAGGGTGAAAAGCTGTGCTCAGCTCAACCTGAGTACCCAACTCTTGCTGCACAGATCTCCAAAACTGAGAAGTAAACTGAGTGCCCCTATCTGAAATGATGGAAACTGGGACACCATGCAACCGAACAATCTCCCGAATATATATCTCTGCTAGCCACAGGAATAAGTAGTACAAATAGAAAATGAAGTGTGCAGACTTGGTTAGCCGATCCACAATCACCCAAATAGGGTCGAACTTCTTCAAAGTCCGTGGAAGTCTAACCACAAAGTCCATAGTGATCCTCCCCCATTTCCACTCTAGAATATCCATCCGCTGAAGTAAGCCACCCGATCTCTGATGCTCATATTTTACCTGCTGGAAATTAAGACACCAAACTAAAAATCCGACAACGTCTTTCTTCATTATTCTCCACCAATAATGCTGTCTGAAATCATGATACATTTTCGCAGCTCCCGGCTAAATGGAATACCACGAGTTATAGGCCTCCTCCAGAATTAACTCCCAAAGCCCATCCACATTGGGCACACAAATCCGGCCTTACATCCTCAATACCCCATCATCGTCAATAGTCACATCCTTGGCATCGTCATGTTGAACTCTGTCCTTAAGGACAAGAAAATGAGGATCATCATACTGGCGCTCTCTGATGTGCTCATATAAGGAAGACTGAGAAACCACACAATCCAATAACCTACTGGGTGTGAGCACGTGATTTTTGCCCTATATATGAGTTATTCCCATAAAATTCAAACCAAAGATTTTTCCTTATTTTTACAATTTTTGTGAATTTTGTGTTAATTGTTTACATGTTAGTTGTGCATGTTAAGTCATATAAAAATACAAAAATATGCATTTACATTTATGATTTTTTCATTTTTAGTATTAATTAGGTAATGATTTGTTTTAGAACATTTTCAGAAATTCACAAAAAATAGTTCCAAGGCAATTTTAATTGATAATTAATTTTAGGAGTTAAATAGTTTAATTAAATTTTTGTTTTAATTTTTACAAAAATCAGAAAAGAAAAACAAAGTAAAAAATATATATACAAAGTATGAAAATGAAAAAATGAATAAAAAGAAAATGAAAAAAAACAAAAACAAAGGGAAACAATTAAGAAATTTGGGCTTAGTATCTGATGTGTTCCAGAAAATAATAACACCAGTCCAAGCCCAATTCTCTTAACCCGGTCTGCCCCACTCCTAGGCCAAATGACAACGTATCACCTCCTTTCAACCACAACCGTTGATTTTTCCAAATCCAATGGCTTATAATTGATCTACATTTTTAATAAAAATATCTCAAATATTAATCCTAAAGAAGCACACCCCTTCCTATACCCTCCCCCTTATCTGTAACGCCAGTAATGGCTCCGCCTCAATCCACCGCCTACTACATCGTCGCCACCAGTCGGAAATCGCCCACGGCGGCGACCGACATCCTTTCAACCTAAAATTTACACCATGAATTCACCTCCCCTTCCTCTTTCCATCCCTGTTAATGGCTTCTCTCAAATATCACCAGATCATCTCGAATAAACCCAGTTCCCTCGCCGGAACCCTACCGACGGGAAATACCATCTACGCCAAAGCCTACCAAAAATACACCGTAGGACCACCTTAAGCTCCTCTTTCCACCCCTATAGTTGTTTTCCTTCAAACATTTCCCTATCTGTTCGAATTTTCAATTTTGTCTCGCAGGAGCCCTAACTCCGACGAGTGACACTTCATCCAAATAACCTCTAATTCACATCATGGACACGCGTGAGTCTCATATACCCATTCCCCATGTCCACTAATCTCAAAACTCACCAAAACTCCCCAAATTTTTAAAACCAAGATCCTGCGGTCAAGAATCCCTGGTCCAATTCTTGGGGATTTATGACCGTAACACACCTAATAGGTATTTTTCTTTTAGAAAAACGCTCCATTAGGTAGGTTATGGGTCATGAATCCTAAAGGATTCAAATAAACTCTGCTTAAAATTGATCGAACAAGCTAAAAAGGAGAAGAAGAAGAAAGTCAAGATAAGTTCTTTAAATCCTTTTTCTTTATTTTTGTTTTCTTTGCATGTGTTTGTTTTTGTGTTTTTTCTTTTTAATTGATTTCTGTTCTGATTTACTTAATTTCTGTTTTTTTTTTAAAATAGTCTTTTAGAATTAGATTTGATACTATTAGGTCTTAAATTTTTGAATAATATTTGGTTTAAATTCTGATAACTTGATTAGTAAAATAGGATTTTTATAATTGAACAGTGTGATAGCTTTTTAATATTAATATAGCTTATTGGTTATAGCTGTTAAATGCTGATCAATTGTTAGTTAATATTAGAATTAGAATTAGATTTGTTAATTTCTGACAATTAGTTTGTTATAATTAGTAGTTAATTAGATTTTTGATTAATTGTAATAATTAGGTTTATAAATTGATAATCCGGCAGTTAAAAATTCAGGGGTAAAATGGTTGAAGGGTAGTAGGGTAATTAGTAAATTCAATTAAGATTCAGGGATCTTTTGGGTACATTAAAAAGGTTTAGTAGTAATTGTAAGGAACTTCAGGGGTAATTTGGGCATAGAAAAATAGCAGGATCATTAAAAATGGTAAATATTGAAATGAAGTATGGATATAACAAGAATTTTAAGGAAATAGAACCTTCTAGAGTGGGCTATAGTGTATATCTTAAGTAAATAATTGCACTTACTTGTGCAACAAGTTAGAAATTAGAGGTTTAAAAAAGAAATAAAGAGGGACTAATGAGCAAAAAATAAAAATCTGAAATGCACCTTAAAGTTTTCTATAAATAGGCATTGAAATGCCTTGTTTCAGAAGTTTTTGGAACTCCAAAAAATTCCCTAAAAAATAGCTAGCAAATTCCAGATCTGAAATTAAGTTTTTTTCAGATCCAAATTTTCTTCTTCTAGATCTAAATTCACTCCAAAAGCCAAAAACAATAGAAAAATCAGTAAAAATCCAAAAATAAATACTGTTCCATTGAGTTTTCAGCTTAAATTTCAATTTTCGAAGTACAAATTTGATCAAAGATGATTTGAAACAAATAAAAGTGATTTCAGATATTCAGTTACTTTGATTTGGTCAGTGATATTGGGCTGTTGAACTCCTGAAGTATTTGAGACTAGTTTGAAGTCATTTTCTGTGGTTGAATTTTAGTTTTGAGTTTTTGTCAAATCTTCCTGGATCATCGAACTAACTTTGAGCTGTGTTGATCACTGTTGCTTTTGTGGCTGACTTTCTCCTCATTCTATTGTGACTCAGGTACACACTTCAAGTTAAATTGATGTATCTCCTTTTGTTGACAAGTGAATAAGAATCTGAAATTAGTTTTCTACTCTAAATCTATCGTTTCATTGTATTTAGATTGTTAGATTGAAATTCTGTGTTATAAGTGTTGTAATTACCTTTAGAATGTCTGATTAGATTTTTTGTAATAATTGGACTGATTAAACTGAATTGTGTAGATTGATAGTCTGTTAACTCTTAGCTTGTATTTGGATGCGTTTTACTCGTTTAACTTTAGTATTAAGTGGTAAAATATAAACTTTATGTTGTTGGCTGGAAATCCATAACTATTTTGAAATAATACTGTTAGGAAGTATAAAATGTGGCGAAAGTATTTCATAGCTGAAAGAGCTAGCGCAACAACTGATAGTGAATTAATGCATGTAACATGCTTTGAGAATGGGCCAGAAAAGTATAAAAGGGCCTTTTGCTTTTGTATTCAATAAATTATCAAATTATGTTTGGATTTTGTTAAAATTGGAATAGTACAATCACGACCAAATTAAAACCATGTTCGTCCAGTAATTGCAAATTAGCTAATTCAATTTGTTGTTTAGTTTTCTGAGTTCAAATCAATTATAAAAAAAAAGAATTGGTTAGTTATTGATAGTTTCAATTTGATATTAATGCATGAATTAGATTTTACATTACTCTGCTGGGCCAAATCTCTTGAGGCCTAAAAGCTTTTTTGAATAATTTTATGCTGAAAATACATTGGGAACAATGGAAATTAATTCATCAATATGAAATCAAGTTTTGAATTAGGTGGCGGGTTCAAGCTAAAAGGTTTTATCCTTTTGTTTGAATCCGGACTTGAGTTTGAGATTTGAATTTGTATTCATGAATTAATTAACTTTTAGAGACAATCCTTTAATAGAGAATAGTAGTTACTTTTTAGATTGGCCTTTTAATAAAATGATGAGACGAGCCTCGCCAAATCAAATACATAATTGCGGGGCCCTCAACAATTACTTACTAAAAATACTGGAAATTGGTAGGACCGTTTAGTAAGTTTCACGGTCTTCCCCAAAGTTAATAAACACATAGTCACTTTAGGCGCGTATGTTAATAATATTACCTTCCCAAATACGGGTTCACATTTATGTGACCCAAATCCAAATCTCAACGAAGTCGACATGTGTTAAAAGCCACGGGCGTACTGGTACGGCGTGGTTCGAGATACATTTTTACGATGGTGTAATTCTTGTAAAATAAATAATAAATATAATAAAAATAGGTTATTAATAAAAGGAACATAAAAATAGAACATGTATTGAAATCAGATAAAAAATCAAATACAATAGTTGAGCGACCGTGCTAGAACCACGGAATCCGGGAATGCCTAACACCTTCTCCCGGGTTAACAGAATTCCTTATCCGGATTTCTGGTTCGCGGACTGTTAACAGAGTCATATTTTCCTCGGTTCGGGATTCAACCGGTGACTTGGGACACCATTAATCTCCCAAGTGGCGACTCTGAATAAATAATAATAATAAATCCCGTTCCGACTGTCCTTTAATTGGAAAAACTCCTTTACGCCCTTCACGGGGTGTATAAATCGTAAAAAAGGAGGTGTAACAGCTCTGGTGACTCTGTTGGGGATAAAGAACCCAGAACTTCGGTTCAGGGTTCAAGAATTCGAGCTCAGTTAAATTGTTGTATTTGGCTTTATTTGGTTTTGATACATGTTTCATGCTTTCCGTGCTAAATGTTTACCGCTTTAATACTTGTTGAACTGTATATAAATTGTCGCGAATCCCTCCCTCTTTTTGAGTCTTCTACATCATGGAGAAGGGTGCACTTCGTGTAGCTTCTCTTCTCTTAGAGTCTTTTTTCCAAATTTAGAACGAGGTTTGGATAAGTTGCAAAGCCGGGCGAGCTTCTGTATCCCCGGTA
>MU730892.1:52633-70395 GCA_026770625.1 Nicotiana glauca
CATACGGGTACACATTGTCTCATTCAACTCCAGCATCTCCTGGTATTTTTTTCCAAACATCTTGTATGTATGTGTAGCTTCTTTACGGTTACTACAATTCCAATGTCCAAACATCTTCCTAACTTCTTCGAGGAAGTCGTATATCGGCAATTCCCTTGCTGAAACTAGTGCTGCATTGATTGACTCAGCTATATTCGATGTCATTGTCCATCCCCTGTTAACAGGTGCATACAACCTAGCCCACTTCTTGTAACCAGCTAACTCTAAGTATTCTTTCACCCTAATATCTACCTTCTCAACCTTCTCCATCAGACTATCAAATTCAGTTTGTGTGTATGTTTTTGCCATCGAGAAGTATATCTCGCTCAACTTGGCATGACTCTTTTTGAATTTCTTGTATACGTTATTCCATAGATGCCATATGCAAGCAAAATGCGGTACATCCGTATACACTCTCGATACAGATTTAATGATACTCTCATTTCTATCCGAAACAGTGCACATATTTTCTCTTACACCGTATGCTATCTTGAATTGCTCAAAGAACCACGTCCAAGCAACATCATTCTTTGAATCAATAACACCATATGCTAATGGCAATATATGACCTGTTAAATACAATTGAATATAATTGTTTTTAAATACACGTTTTCCAAAAGCTATAAGTATTAACAAATTGTATTATTATTGATGTACTCACCTGCACCATCCAACGTGCTTGCAGAAACGAATGTCCCGGTGTAGTAGGATTTTAGATGACTTCCGTTCACTACAACAATTGGTCTACAATGATAAAAACCCTTATAAAGGCATACAATGATATATACACGTACATGAATTCATTCTTTGACGATTTTTCCATTCTGATGTGGGAACCTGGATATGTCTTATCTATTGTATATAAGTATCCTGGTAATTATTTGTATGAATCAGCCGGTTCACCTCTAAGAAAATTCGTTGCCTTTTCTTTAGCCCTCCACGCCAACATGTAGCTAACATCTATACCTAAATCTGATTTCACATCATCAATAATGTCCCTCGGAGTGTATTTCCTCTTATGGTTTGTAAGCTTTGGCCTTATAATACCACTTATAAGGCTGCTACTAGCCTGCCGCTGCTCGTACACTTTATCCTTCAACAAACATGTATGGTTGTCATTGAATTCTCTTACCTTGAATACTTCTGATTTATTAATGCTTGAAGCCTTAAACCTCCAATTACAATCTTCTGAAATACATATTAATGCATAGCTGGAAAAAAAAAATTCATACATCAGACAACTTAACTAATATGACGTATATACTTCATATTCATAAAGTACCAAATTTATATCTGTGTATCTGTAATTTTGTATACTAACGAATTCCAATATTTGTTATACGTGATTAAATACAATAAATACAACTAAATACATTTGTATGGCTCTCCAAAAACTTAATAGCATAGTAGGCATAATACGAAAATAATTATAGTCACTGTTATATTTTTTCAACATTAAAATACATTTAAATACATATAAATACGAATCCTGATCAAGTATAAATTTTCATGTGTTCACCATCTGGAGGAAACACACAAATACAACTAAATACAAGAAAGTTAAACAACCATCAAACCTGACAGCATTAGACCGATCAACACGGAATTGAAACCTTTGAGCTATAGCATAATTCTCCATCACCTCTTTCAATGTAGCCTTATCTTTATAAACTTGTCCAGCCATAACCTCCTTTTGATCAGTTTTTGAAATTATCAAATCCTCGTGGGTTTTGAACACTCCGATCGCTTCTCCTGAATTGGCAAGTTCTATAGCAGTGTATCATCTGTATCGGAATCGTACCTTTGAACTACTTCGTCTATCTGCACAATGTCGCCTTGATTTAAACCATCTCCGAAAATAAGCTCCTTTTCAATAGTTGTTATGCACAAAGGATACATCCCAAATTCTCTATTGTCTTTTTTCAATTCTACATACACTCTGTAACCCATATCATTGTGTATTTCCATTGGCGTGCGATTGCCTTCCACATTGTATTGTATTTTAATGGTATTTGTGCTCAAATCTATACCCAGTTGATTAGAAATTGAACCAACTAGATCATCAAAAGAAGCATACTCCTTAATCAGTATTCCCTCAATGGAATAGTCGATATAATTGTCCTCATCGCTCCACTTTCCAGAATGACGCAACAATACTGTTAAGCTTGCCATCAGTATATAAGTGTTATAATTTCTTTTGTATGTAATTTATAGCAGCCGATAAGAAGGAGAAGAAAATCGCACAATATAGGTTCAGATGCTCTGTTTCTTCACTTCTTTCACGTTTTGTGGGTTTATTAGTTTGAGAAGAATACAGATTGATGGGGTATCTTTTAAGTTTGTTGAGTAAAATTAGGAAAATCAAAATTGATTTGATTTCCTTCCGTTTTTAACATCTTCGTCGAATACAGGTAAATACATATCAATTTTGAGCTGACATTCCTGTTTGTACGCCGTTCTTTTTTGTTGTATTCTTGAATACAATACCGTAAATACATAAAATACAGGAAATAAAAACGGAAAAGATATCTATATGAAGTAATATAGCAAAGGGTTTCTATTAATGGTTAATTAGCACTAAAAGATAGTGCTTTATGAAAAATTCTTTATTTTTAAACCCTTTTAAATAGTTTAAGGACATTTTGAACTATTTTTCATCTTTTGTATATTGGTGTGGTCCTATATATGAAGCCGAATTGAAATTGATTGACATCATTTATCGTTTACGTACTTTATCATGCAAGTAACACTTGCTTTTTAATAATTGTACTGTTACACAAGTAACTTGTTTACGAAAAATATACTTCTTTCGTTTTCAGATTTTATTATCGTTTTCAAGTAGTACGAATTGAATACAGAATGTGATTTGGTTGACAAAAAAATCTGATTTTCAAATTGACAAAAATATATGAGTGCAGACTTATACAGCTGTTTGTCAATATTAATGATCTGATCTGATTACTTGTCCATTTGCCACTTCAATCCTTAATTTTAAGGTAAATTTCCATCAAATACTTGTTGCATGTAAATTAGGGGGCAAATTGATGTTGCAAAAGGCTGTTTGAATTTCATTTTCTCATAGTATGTTTTGTCTTTTTCTGTCCTCTTCTACCTTTATAGCCTGTTTGGGCAAGCTTCTTGGGAGTTCAGAAGTGTTTTTTTTTCCCAAAAATACTTTTTTTTCCTAACTTGAGGTGTTTGGCCAAGCTTACAACAACAACAACAATAACAACCCAGTAAAATCCCACAAATGGGGTCTGGGGAGGGTAGTGTGTACGCAGACCTTACCCCTACCCCAAGAGGACAGAGAGGCTGTTTCCGAAAGACCCTCGGCTCAATATAATAAAAAAAAGACAAAAAAGACAAAAGAAGAGAGTATTAGATTCACCGCGAAAATCATACGGTAAAAGGAACATAGAAAGCAGGAAAAGAAAAAAATAATAATAATAATAATTCAAAGCAGAAAATGATGGTTTGTAAATCGATCCTACATCGAAAATAGAAAATAGTAAAACTCGACATTGCCCCTAGCTATCTTAGACAAAAACCCACCGAACTAGTCCACTACCTCCTAGCCTATAACCGAAATACTCTTCTTCCATAACTTCCTATCAAGTGCCATGTCCTCGGAAATCTGAAGCCTCGCCATATCCTGCCTGATCACCTCTCCCCAATACTTCTTTGGCCGCCCTCTGCCTCTTCTCGTGCCTTCCACGACCAACCGCTCACACCTCCTTACTGGAGCATCTAGGCTTCTCCTCTGTACATGACCGAACCATCTGAGCCTCGCTTCCCGCATCTTGTCATCAATAGGGGCCACGTGCGCCTTCTCTCGAATGCTATCATTCCTAATCTTATCCTTTCTAGTGTGCCCACACATCCACCTCAACATCCTCATTTCAGCTACTTTTATCTTTTGGATATGTGAGTTCTTAACAGGCCAACACTCAGCCCCATACATCATGGCCGGTCTAACCACCGCTTTATAGAACTTACCTTTGAGTATCGTTGGCACTCTCTTATCACACAAGACTCCAGATGCTAACCTCCACTTCATCCATCCTGCACCAATACGGTGTGTGACATTATCGTCGATCTCTCCTCCCCCGTGGATAATCGACCCAAGATACTTGAAGTTGCTTCTATTTGGGATAATTTGTGACTCAAGCCTCACATCCACGTCCACTTCCCCCGGCCCGGCGCTGAACTTACACTCGAGGTATTCCGTCTTCGTCCTGCTTAGCTTGAAGCCCTTCGACTCGAGAGTCTGTCTCCAGACTTCCAATCTCTCGTTAACACCGGCTCGTGACCAAGCTTATTTTGGAAAAAAAAGTGCTTTTGGGAAGAAGCAAAAGCAGTTTCAATGAAACAGAAAAAAGTAGTTTCTTTCCAAAAGCAGAAGCAGAAACAATTTTGACTTTTCTTCTTACCTAAAATACCCCTAACAAAATATAGTATATACCAAAATAACCCTTAAACCTAATACTTAGGATATTAATTTATAATTTTTTTTTCTTATTTTTAGGAAAACTTTATAATATATAGTGACTTTAGGGGTGAATGCTTTTTATATTTGTTGAAGGAATTTTAATATATTTAACTTATATTAAAAAAATTAAGTACTTTTTAATTTTATTTTCATATTTTACTTAAATAAAATAATTTTTTTAATTATTGCATATAATAGCAAAATTTTGAGATTATTTATTTACTTATAATATTAATTATTAAGTAAATCTATTCATGTCCTTATTCGTAATTTGACACTTAAAAGCACTTTCTAAAAAGCTTGGCCAACATAAATTATTTCTCAAAAGTACTTTTTAAACTGTTAACCAAACACAAACTGCTTCTCTCCAAAAGTACTTTTTTCAAAAGCACTTTTGAAAAAAGCACTTCTCAAAATAAGCTGAATTCTGGCCAAACAGGCTATTAGTCTCCCAAAAGTTTGTTTATGTAAAACAATAAGATATCATCACGATGTCGTCGTCGTGAAGGCAATGTTATTTTCAGAAATTTCTTATCTGATGTAGACTAACGGTAGATGTAACTTTATGATTTGAATTTCACTCTCCCAAAAGTATTTATTTAGTTTTTCTTTTAACTTTTAGTGCCCCAAAATAATAATAGTATTGATTTTTTTTGGCTGTTTTAATAGGTATTAAGGATTTCACCTTTTATCATTAATTAATAATGAAATTACTTCTAGGCTCCTTATCTCAATGCAATGATCACGCCTAATTATGTCTTGTAAAAAGAATTGAGCGGTCGCTGCAAATATAATCTGGTTTATAATTTCGGGGTCGAATCCTGCAGAGAACTAAGGCTTAGCTATAACTGTTCACTATCACCAAGAAGACAAGCTTGAACAATTCCTAACTTTTAGATATTCTTATGTTTAACAACTAACAAATTAAAATAGTAAATTAACAACTAAAGAGCTTATTTGTCAAAAAAAAAAAATAGAGTATGTTATAAAGAATTAATTAATCAGTTGGACATTTAAGAGACAAAAACTCGTTATTTTGGTTTATTTGAAGAGTCATTTCATTTTCACTTATTGGAAACACTTCGTTCGGCGGATCACAGAACTATGTAGAATTGGACTATCACGCCCTCTATTCTAGCTTATTTTTTTGAAATACTCTACCTAGTAGAAAACTTCAGAGTCTAGTTATAAACCAACTCCCTTCCCCTGGAATAAAGGGTAATAAAAATCTTTCTCCACCCGTTCGAGGAAGCAAAAATAAAAGCCCACTTTTACGCGAATTCCCCTCTTGAAGTTGTAGCTACTCGATCAGCGAATTGTAACTGGAGCTTATGGAACTGCTTATTCACAAAACCTTATTTTAGGCAGGGTTAGAGACAAGATTAAGGAGGTCTAGAGTTATGATTTCCCTATTGTCGGAATCCTTTCCGCTACGTTTTCTATAAATTTGCCTAAGTCTTCTCTACCGATCATGAGCGCTCTAAGTATTGTAATTCTCTCCCGAGTAACTACCACAATTTACTAGACATATTCTCTCGAATTACGCTAGTTGGCATAAAGTACGGCTCATTCAGATCGCACCAAGGTTTCGTTATCCCTAATCCAACATTTAAAACCTTCGTATTGATCCCTCATATACGTTAGGAGTGATGTTATTCAACAACTACCTAAATATACACTCTCTCCCGAGTAATACACACTAAATAGGCACAGTCGATTGAGAGCTCTTCAACCAACCACAATATAAACGTACTTGAACAAATAGAAAAAAGATATAGCAAATCTATATTAACGTAAGAGGAAAATCATCCTCCAATAGGTTCCATCAAAACTCTAGATAACAAATTAGCTATTCATAATAGTATGCATTAGTACAATACTAGAATTCATAACAAATAATGAAAATAGGAATGAAGGAAGTGAAAAACTCGTAGAAGAATTCTCCACCTTGCTCCTAGTGTGTGCCTGCCTCCTTAGGTCGAATCCCCGGTCTCCTTAGCCTCCTTGGGTCTAAATTATGTCAAAAAGTCAGTCTCCCTTCAAAATAGCATTTTTACATATATTTATACCAAATAGGGTCGAGCCCAGACGAAATACCTTTTCTTGCACGAAATAGGATTCTGGCTCTGTAAAATTTGCATAGGTGCGCCGCATGGGGCGACGCGCCACGCGTTATGCTTGTGTGGAAGTTTAGAGAGCTGATTCCAACAAGCTGCAAGAATTTTCCACAGGCACAGTGCGCCCTGCGCAGCTCAACGCGCCACGGTATCGGGAATTCGCGAAAATGCAATATATTAAAGTTATATCCCTTTCCAATAGCTTTCCAACGATATATTGTGGAGCCCAAACGGAGTTCTGAGCGAACAGTTACGTGCATTTTACTAGACAATGCGTCGTATGCCCGCTTGATTTTCGTTTCGTCCTTAGCTATCATCCGTTGATCCCCGAATACGATCCTGGCTTGTTTTCTTATTTTACTCAGACTTCAAAGCTCTAAATCACTTGAATTCATTCCATAATATCTACATAGCTCGGAATTACTCCTACAAGGCATAAAATACACAATTTAGTGCAAAACACTAGCGATTAAAGTTCAAACTCAATTAAAGTGCAGTGCATTAGAGTGTAATAAGCGAATAAAATATATTATTATAGCATATATAATCAGACAACTTTGAAAAAAAGGTTAATTTCTTTTCGATATATGAAAAATTCCAAAAATGTCTGCGATTGAGTAAATAGCTCTACGAACGAGTAAATAGCTCTACGAACGAATGGATCGGATCGACTTGGAAAATAGAAAATTAAATATTATGAACCATAAAATAGATCAAAAAATCAATTGAAATGGACCAGATATAATATGAAGTTTTAACATTCTTTTGGGTATAATAAATAAGTTTTGCCCGAGAAAGCTGGTTGAAGGAAGGAGATTAGGAGAGGTGGCCATAATGTATATCACCGACGAATATGTATGTGGTTCCTTTGCAGTCTGCACGACAGTGGTATTTATTCATATTTACTCCCAAGATAATTGGCTGTTAATAGTATTTTCATGATGGAAAAATATCGATGCACACAGGACAGAATGATACTCTAATGGAGCAGTACCCCTACATCCCCTACATATTCTTTTGTATATATTGTTAAGAAAAATTAATTAGGATGGGATTTTAACTACTTTACTTTTATTTATTTTTAAGGATAATTATTACTAAGGGGTAAAAAAGGGAAAAAATAATTAATTTTATCTTGAACTTTTAAAATATCAAATAATTTGAGATAATTATTTTTAATAATCACAATTGATTATATAATATGGATGGAGTATATTATGAGGGTGTTTGGCTAAGCTTATAAGCCGGTCAAACTGATTTATAAGTACTTCTTGGCTTATCTATGTGTTTGGTAAAATTAAAAGTGTTTATAAGTTAAGTGTTTATAAGCCAAAAGTCATAAGTTGGTCTCCCCTAACTTATCAAATTTCAGTTTATAAGCACTTTAGGTTTGACCAAAATATTTATTATTCTATCCCTAAAATACTTCTTTTTAAAACAAAACTCTTTGTATACCTAGTTCTTCAATTGCTTATTATTAATTTCATCACTTTTATTCAAACACGTAACTGTTTATTTTTTAAATCAGTTTCAGCACTTAAAAATAATTTTTAACACATAATGTTCATCAACTACTCTAAATCAATTAAGCCAAACGGGCTCTATCTCTCCCTAGAATCTCTCTCGGGAATCTATCTTTTCTTCTCGGGTGGGGGTCGGAGTATTACGTTTACGTGCACGTCAAAATTTCATTTAATTCCTACTGTTAGTTTTGTCGGGATTGTAAAAACAAAAATTGTAAGTTCTTGTTTTTGAAAATTATTTACTGCCTGTCCGGCCTGTTTATTTTTTAAAAACTATTAGGGGTCGTTTGGTATGAGGTACAAGGAGGTATAAGGATGGTATAAAAATTTAATACCACCTTAATACTTTATTTGGTTAGTAAATCAGGTATAAGTTATCCCGATGTTAATTTTAACACCGGGATAACTTATACCTTATAAAAGGTGGGGTAATTAGCACCGGTATAACTTATACCTTCTTCTTCGAAATTATGCAATTGTCATTCTTAACACAACATATCAAACAATGAATAAACAACAATCCCAGAATAACTAATCCCAGCATAACTTATCCCAGTATAACTTATAACCGCATAACTTACACCGGTATAAATCATATTCCAACCAAACAACCCTTATAGTACTCATTTTAGAGAATGAAGGTGTTTGCTTCAAGCTTTTTGGTGAAGAAATAAATGCTTTTGATTAATAGCAAAAAACTAAAAGTAAGTGTTTTTAATTGTTTTTGGGATAGGATTACCCATATAAAGAGTTCATATCTACCAAATTAAAAGTAATAGTAACTTTCTTTTTCATAATTTGATATGTAAAAATACCTTTTCAAAATATTGGTCAAGCACAAAAAGCACTTTTCAAATGAATTAGCCAAATACAAACTGCTACAGACACTTCTTCAGAGAACACTATTTGCAACAAATTTTGTGCAGGAAAATAAATCTGCAATCACAAACAACTATAAAGAAAAAGGATTTTATCGATCAACATTGCGGGTTACAACTCTGTTTATCCCTTGATTCTTCCCTCTGATTTGTTGTCCATAATTCGAGGGCCTTAGCGGCGTATTTCTCGAACGTAGGATGATATGCATCTTCTTGATGTATTTAATGATCAGAAGCATGTAGCAACACTCCATTTGGAACTTGAATGTTGCTAGAACTTTGAGCAAGACTACTTGACATGTCTTTGATCTCTTAATGAATATTTCAAGAGTTTTATGGAATTTCGGAGATTGTATATTTGATTCCTTTGTGCATATTCTAGATTTTATGGAATTGCTAAGATGATTTCCATTTTTGAGATATTCTTTAAGGGAGTATGTAACTCTTTTTATAGAGGTGACCTAGGGTTAAGGTAAATAGCTTTCAAGTTAGGGTTTTGATAGAGTAGCCTTCAAGCAACCCTAATAGACTCCTGAAATTTTAAGAGTTGTTTTTCAGTATGTTAAATTTAGGATTTAGGCTAATCCGTTAAGATTTCGATGTTTACAAACACATTTAAAACGAAGTACTTTTAGAAAATAAGCTAATTTCGGTAGCTTAGACATTTTATGTCAGGTATTATATTTTTAGTTTATTTTACAATGAGTTACCTCTTCTTATACTTAAAAATAATATAATTTTAAGCTTCTTATTTAAACTTAATGATATGATATTATAGTCACAATAATATCATTACATATTTAGAACATAAATATCAAAAGATTTTTTTATTTTTCATCGTGGCCAGTTAAACCAAAATAAATATTACTAATTTAACCCCAACTACCGATTATGTGATATTTCTTGAGAAAATCTCACTTTATACCTATGAAGCCCAAACTATTTATCTTTTAATACCTTTGTCCAAACTATTTACTATTCATACCCATGCGGCCCAATTTATTTACTCGACCCATATATTTTACCCTGCCCAAGCTACCCACTGTCTTTAATGCCTTATCTTCGTTCTTTACACTAGACTAAAGAATCCAGCCCACCTATTTAACCCGGCTCAAGCTACCCATCGTCTTTAACGCTTGTCTTCGTCCTTTAACAGTTAACACTAGACTAGAGAACAGTTTTCAAATATCCATAGCCAAACCATGAGAACCCATATTTCACCCAGATTCGAGTTTTTAATTTTTTCTTCTGATTTCATTTTATCTCTTCTTCTGGTAGTTATTTTTGGGTAAAATTTTTGCTTCTGAAAGTACATTTTAGTGAAAGTGAGTTTTCAAAATCATAATTTTTTTGTATTTTTCACATTTTAGTGAAAATTGTTTTCAAAATCATAGAATTTTTGTATTTTCTTTGTACTTTTGTGAACCAAAGTCTATGGGATGTTGTTTTCTCTATGGGTCGGAAGCATTGTGCGCGTAGATGGTGACGCCGTGGCAACATTATTTTTCAACACAAGTAGCTGCTGAATCCGTTGCCTCAGCTATGTCCAGTCCTAGTTTTTCCTTATTTTCTGATTCTCAGTCTGTGTTTAGTCGTAACCCAATAGTCATATTGAAAACACAATCGAAAATATAGAATTAGAGGGTGGAAAAGGCAACAATATTAATATTCGTGAGTCAATGAAACTTTCTACCAGTCATTACCCGACACAAATTCCGAACCAGCCATAGGAGGTGTTCCTGTGATTAATAAGGGAAAAGGTAAAGTTGTTGAGGATTCTGAGTTAGGGGGAAGCCAACATAAATTTGTGCCTAAAACAGAGATTCAACCAGTAGATGCTGATTGTAGCAATGATTCTCAGTTAAAGAAGATAAAAACTTGTGTCGCATCCAAGAAGGTAATTTTTTTTTTAAATTAGGGACTGTGAGATTTTGAATGTATAGTACATTATTATTTTTTGATTTCTTGTTATGATTTTGTATTATATTATAATTATAGTCACTTGTGTTTATTTTAAGTGAATTCTATTTCTTAAATAATTTATATTATCATGTTTTGAATCGTTGAGATTCCATTGTGCCTATAGACACAGTGTATGTGTGTTATATGATAGTTTTTATAGTTATAGACAATTGTTGGAACAACCTCGTACAATTATTTACCCTGTTAGTATAGCTATATACTATCATATGCTTCTGGATCCTTTCTTGGTTGTCTTCGCTATTTGTTTTTCCTTTAATAATAGTATTATCGTACTGTATCTTGAAAATACTTTATAGCTGCATACCTTTTTGCTTTGTCTCTTTATTCCTATCTGTTATATAATAGTAGTATAGTCATTTATAGTTGCCGGAAATTAGCCAGTAGAATTGTATACCCTGATGGTAAAGTTATATGTCGTGCTGGTATCGTATGGTAGTTGTAATATTTTTGGTTGGTTTAGTTGCATTTTCAAGTGAACTCTATTTCTGAATTTATTTTGTATGAACATGTTTTGCAGTGTTGGAATTTCCTTATGCCTACGGACTTAGATTATAAACCAAAGGTTGATTGGGATACCAACAACCACGTTATTTGTCAATTGAAAGAGAATTTATCAAAGAGGAAACTTCGGATGTTTAAGAAAACATGCTTTGGATATTTTTTGAATCTGCCATCAGTTATTGTGTTGATTCGGGTTATGCACCATTTGCTTATTATAGAAGTACATCATGAGGTGAAAAATGAGATGCGGTTTGTAGTGAGTGATTCTAGGTTGCACTTTGGTTTGGGTGAATTTGCACTTGTTACTGGGCTGAAACGTAAGGGTGATACAAGTACAGAGAGCATATCAGAGAATAGGTTGATTTCAAAATAATTTGGGACTGCATCCATGACATTGGCCCAACTAGCAGACTGTTTTACAAAGAAGAAATGGGAAACAAATGATGATGCATTGAAGATAACAGCTCTTTATTTTGTGAACAACTTCTTACTTTCTCAACTAAAAACAAACGTCATTTTACAGTCTTACATTGACTTGGGTGAGTGCGGTGATTTTAATAATTATTCCTGGGGTATAGATGTTTATAACGCTATAATTGACTCGTGTTGCAACAAGTTTCAAGATAAGTCTTCTTTTTATAGACTCGGTGGCTTTCTGTTGGCTTTACAGATTTGGTTGTATGAATGATGCCCAAGTTTGGATGGTCACTTTGCTGATCATATTGGAAATAAACTTCCACGAATTTTGAATTGGGCAGTCATGGGTCAAATACCGAATGAGCGAGTTATTTTGCGAATGTTTAGCTTGCAACGCGAGCAAGTAATCTTCTCATAGTTTTATTATCTTTCTTAATGTTCTCATACATGAGTTTAGTCACAGGTAGTTTTAGCAATATCCCAGATCAATGATATTATATGTTGATATACATGTATACCATATTGGTATCATATCGTAATAGGGATTATTTTTGCTACTTATACTTTTAATTTTCTCATTCTTTTATTGCATCTTTTAATATTTTTTGTACAGTATTTTAGTCATGAGTAGTTGTAGCAATATCCCAGATCAATGATATTCTCTGTTAGTATACATGTATACCATATGGTATCGTATAGTAATAACGATCTTTTCTTCTACTTATAGTTTTATTGGTACTTATACATTTAATTTTCTCATACTTTTATTGCATCTCTTTTTGGTACAGTAGTTTAGTCACTGTCAGTTGTAGCAATGTCCTAGATCAATGATATACTCTGTTGGTGCACATGTATACTATATTGGTATCATATGGTAATAGGTATTTTGATCTTTTTATACTTTATTATCATTTCTATTTCTAACTAGTGTGCTTAATAATTGCTGCTAAAGAACATCACCCCAACTGATGATGAGAAGCAACTATTTGATGTACGTGGTCTAAACTTTGAAATTGAAGTTGAGTGCAGTGACAGTCAACCCGATAGCTTTCAGGTTTTTGGAACTCAATTGCCAAAGACATAAAGTATGCATGAAAGTACTGGAGGTGATTCCCAACCTACCAATGCTGAGGTAATGAAGGAGTTACATGGTTTGAAGCTTTTTGTAAAGACCAAGTCTGAGGAGGTGCTTGCAGCTATTGGTAGGAAGCCAATAAAACCAGAGGAAAATTCAGCGGTATTAATTTTTTATATAATATAATGCTATAGTATATTGTTCAAAGATGCAATATATGCTTATAAGATACTATTCCATTCCTTACTTTTATCACATATAGTATTCTTGTAATATACATAATAATAAAATTGTTAGGTTCTCATTTTCAGCATAAGCAACAGGATAATGATCTTGACTTTCGTGAGATGCATAATGATTATGACCAGTTTGAAAGGGGTCGCGTTGGGAATGATCCTGTAGTTATTGGAGATAGCACGCCCAAAGCGCCTTCTGGTATGTAAATCACAAATTTGATTTTATTTTCTATTATTTTTTGAAAATAGTACTCTTGCTTATACTTTTATATGTTTAGTGTCTGATTTTGGTGGGGTTGGTCAAGATGGAGGTGCCACTGGTGTCAATGTGAAGAACGTCACGGCAAGTCACAGAATAGTTAATGATTGCGTTCTAGAAAATTGTTGTATATGTAATTTTTTATTCTTTTTTTATTTATTTAACTCTATGTATTTGTGCGTTCACTAACCTTTTTTTAAAAAATTTTCAGCTCCTTCGTAAATGAGCATTATCTTGGATTGAATTCTAACTTTGAACTGTCTGCATCTGCAATTGATCAAATCACCACCATTACACAACAAGCAATATATAAGCAGTCATCTCATGATGTTAAAAAGTCGGGACCTGCTCCGCTGCCATCAGGAATCCCTACACAAGCACGAGAAGATGTTGTTATTGAGTCTAATACTGCTCCACAAGGTACGGTGTCGATGTTCCTAATTCTGTAGTTAGTATATAAATGAGAGATTTTTGATAGTTTTTTTAATTTAAGTAGTGATGTTGATAATGCTTTTATGTGTTCAACATCTCTGGTTATTGTTGTTGGTCAAGTGGATGTTGGCGGCAGTAATGTGAATTTTCCTTTTGGTAATGGCTTCTATATATAACTTTTCATTCTTTTTTTTAAAAATTTCTTAACTTTGTATATTTATTTATTCACTAGCATTTTCTAATTTAAGCTCCATGCCGACACGGGGGTGATCTTCACTTGGATTTTGATTTGAATATACTGATTCTCAAGTTGATCTAACTGTTGCCATTACACAAGGAGGGATACGTAATGTAAATCAATCTGGAAGTGAATGACAACTTGTGATGTAAATAAGTGTAAACCTGATCAGTCGGTATCAAGAATTATTGTCCAGACACAAACATATGTTGAAACAACTCATGCAGTTTTCACACGGAGAAGCCGCCCTACAGTTGTAAAACAGTCGCCGTATAGGAATAACTGACAATCTAGTGTCTGTGTAGTTGGGGGATTCTCGAAGATTATCAAAGGAAGATTTTCATTTGTAAATGACATTTCAGTGGTTGTTGATTATAAGCTTACGACTGTATTCTCAAACTTTGTCGAAGCAAACATGCAATTAGGAGAGTGCATATTCGTTCCATGTACTTTTGTTTTCATGTTTTTTTTAATTTTTGTTGTTATATTTCTTATCCATATCTTCTTTTATACGAAATAGGGAAGTGTATTTACCTGCTGATCAAAAGCTGGACCCTTATTTTGACTTAGAAGTTGAACAAATAATGATAAGACATTTTTCCATACCTTAAACTATTTTGGCAGGCCGCTGTCTAGTTCGGTATCTGTACTGCCTTTTATTTTTATTATTGTAGTAGTTCATTCATATTGTTAGAGTTAGTCATGTTTCTTCCTCTCTTTCTTGCAGCACTTGAATATTATATTCTACTATCTTAGGAAGAAGGAGAAATATGGAATTAATATGCCAATGAAAATAACAACTACAAATGCTCTTTTTAATAATATCATTGGTTTTCACAGAATTTGTAAAAAGTGGGAAACAAGATCATTTGATTGATAGATCAGAAGATATCATGGAGTACATGAAAGGATTTAGGATGCATTGCAACACTCCATAATACTAGGTTGATCATGTCCTCTTTCTAATTAATTTGGCAGAAAAGTGGCACTGGATATTGCGGTGTGTATCCTTCCACAAGAGATGTTTTTATGTATATGACTCGCTACGTAGTTGAAAGCACAAAAAAGCTATTCAAAAGGTGACAAAGGCATATGCTAGTGTTGATCCCCCTGTTTCTAGTTAGCATTGAATTTTATAACCAAAGAAGTGACATTGTAGTATAAAATGGTCTGCACATGGGAAAGGAGTTGACTAATCCTTTTGAGATTGAACTGATTACAAATCTACCAACACAACAAAATTTGTAAGAATAGTTATTTTTTTTACTTTGTTTTCCTCTTTCAATATCAAAATTTTCACTTCTGATCGATTTTTATACTCTATTCACTTGTTTTATTTTAGAGATTGTGGAGTATATAGTTGCATGCTTTGCTGAGTATATTATTGAAGATCTTCCAATCCCTATTGCCAATTTTGATGTAGATGGTCTTCGAGCTAGGTTTGGTATATTGTTGTGGCACTATGTGAGGAACAAGCAGTTGCATGGCGAATCAAGTGAATCTGAGACTCCAGTAGCACTTAAAAAGACTCGCGGAAAGAAATGCAAGAAGTAGTATAGGTCTCTTTTTGGTTTTAGTTAATCGTAGCATGAAAAATTTGTAGGATTTTAATAGTTTTTTGGTAAAGTATGGTATTTTGCATTATTAGATTGTAAAAATGCTAGCTTTTAAAGGTGCTTTCTAGGAATACAATTGTAATAGTACAATATCTTGTTATAATTATTTTAATGTTGGAATGTATCTTCAGTTAGTTTTATTAGGATTTTCTTAGGCATCTTCCATAAAGTTGTTGGTTTATTAGGAGTGCCTTTCGGAGACATAATTTTGTCAGCACTTGAAGTCAAGCCATTAGTATAGAACATGGCTGTTACAGCAGTACTGTTAGTTCCTACTCCTACTGCCATTTGTAGTAGGAGGAGCATTGTTAGTTCGCTGTAATACACCAGCAGAAGTTATTTTTGGAGGTGTATTTTTAAGGGAGTTACGACGTTCAAGAATATGAACTATGTTGTTATTTTGTTGAAGAACAAGGCAAGCATTGATTTGAATGAGAAGAAATATTTTTAGAAAGTGAACTGGTTTTGAAATTATATCAAGAGTAGTTGTTAGTTGTAGTTGAATCTAAGAAAATCTGTGCATAATTTGCATCGCTGCAAATTATATTCTGCAAAGATTTTGGTTCAGGTATATTATTGCAGTAGAACTATATACCGATCATGTATACTGATATACCATTTGGGTATCACATTGTATTTGAGTACCCTTTTTCCTGCAACAACTAGATGTAAGTACCGACATGAGTTGCAAAGCGTGCGCATTTGGGTATCACATTGTATTTGGTGCACCATTTGTATTTCTGTGCATATTTTGGTTTAGCCATATTGGTGTAATACAACTATATACCAGTAAGGTATACAAATATACCATTTGGGTATCACTTTGTAATTATGTACCCGATGATGTACAATAACTGCATGTAAATAACTTCCAATTTGTTATACTTCAATACAGATATAAGCTGCAAAGTGTGCCCATTTTGTTAACGATGTATGTACAAATGTGTGACGATCCGGCCCGTCATCACGTGATTTACCGCCCCGTTTTCCCATCTTATGATTATCTATGCTTCATTATCGGTATTTGAGGTGGTCGAGTCGAATTAGATTGGTTTTAGATGGAAATGAGACATTTAGTCTTTTTAAGGAAGACTTATTTTGGAAAAGTCAACCGGGCGTTGACTATTGAGTTAGAGGGCTCGAATGTGATTTCCGGTGATTTGGTTAGCTTCGGGGGATGATTTATGACTTAGGAGTGCGATCGCAATTGATTTTGGAGGTCCGATGTAGAATTAGACTTGAATTGACGAAGTTAGTATTTTGGCGAATTCCGGTTGGTAGGTGAGATTTTGATCTGGGGGTTGAAATGGAATTTCTAGAGTTGCATTAGCTTCGTTAGGTGATTTGGGATGTGTGTGCAAAATTTCAGGTTATTCGGAAGTATTTTGATTGGGTTTTTGATCGAATGCGTATTTCGGAAATTTTTGAAGAACTTAGGCTTGAATCCGATGTAATTTGATGGTTTTGGTTTTATTTGTAGTGTTTTGATGATTGAAGCAAGTTTGAATGATGTTATGGGAGGTGTTGGTATCTTTGGTTGAGGTCCCGGGGGCCTCGGGGTGAGTTCGGATGGTTAAACGTAGAGTTTTGAAATTTTCATGTTGCTGAGCTTGCTGCAACTGGTGTTTTCGCTTCTGCGAAGCTTGGACTGCAGAAGCGGTCTAGCTTGTACGAAGGATCGACCGCAGAAGCGGTGAGGAGATCTGGGCGCTGGTTTCGCAGAAGCGATTGGCTAACCGCAGAAGCGGTATCACTTATGCGATTGTGTAACCGCAGAAGCGGTTGGGGCTCGATTTGGGATTTCCGCAGAAGCAGAAGAAAAGTCGCAGAAGCGGTCCTGCATAAGCGGCAACTGGACCGCAAAAGCGGAAAAGAGCTGGGCAGAGAAGGTTTTAAAAGTATCATTTCATCCGCGAGCTAAGGGTTATTTCCTCCATTGTTGAACACCTTGAGAGCTTT
>MU730892.1:73873-100878 GCA_026770625.1 Nicotiana glauca
TGATTAAAAATGGAGGAATTAGGGCTTGATTTTTTGAATGAAAAATTGGGGTTTGAGGGAGCATTTGAGCTCGGATTTTGGTAAATTTGATATGTATAGACTCGTGGCGAGATAAAGAATCCGGCGATATGAATTTTCTGATTTTTCGGAAAGTGGGCCCGGTGCTCGGGTTTTACCAACTTCGTGATTTTCGATATTTTTCGAGTCTTTTCGATTGGGTTGTATTCCCTTAGCCTATTGTAACGTATTACTTGTGGTTTTGATCAGATTTGATGCTCGAGGAGGTTGATTTGCGAGGCAAGGGCAAAGCGAGCTTGGATTTCAGTCTGCTTGAGGTGAGTAATGGTTATAAATGATATTCTGAGGGTTTGAAACTCCGGATTTGCACAACGTGGTGCTATGTGGAGATGAGACACATGCTGTATGATGAGCATGGGGTCTGTTACTGCTGGGGATTCAGACTCGATCTATCCCGATTGATGACTCTACTGTATTTTTGATAAAGACTTAATTAATATCATTATATTCTGGGCTAGTTGAAATATTTTGGGCCGTGTGCCGATCTGTAGAACCCTTAGGGGGCAGTTGTACTGGTTGACCTCACTTTACTTGTCGAAATCATACCCTCAGTCATGTTCTTGACTGTTAAACACAATATGAACCGGCTTTAGAAATTGGTAATCCTAATGAGAATAACCCGGGGTTGAAAGCCCTGTCTTAGCTGAGTGTGCCCGGGAGGGCAAGCTATATTGACTGAGAGGGGTTAAGTACCCTCATAGTGAGGGTATTTGATATATATCGGATCGGGATGTATGCCGTAGCAGTTTATATATATATATATATGGATCGGACTGCTCGCCGCAGTAGTATATATATATGGATCGGACTGCTCGCCGCAGTAGTATATATATATGGATCGGACTACACACTGTAGTAGTATATTATATGGATCGGACTGCTCGCCGCAGTAGTGTATATATATGAATTGGACTGCACACTGTAGTAGTATATTATATGGATCGGACTGCACGCCGCAGTAGTATATTATTTGGATCGGACTGCACGCCGCAGTAGTATAGCGCTTGGGCTGTAGGAGCCCCTCCGAAGACTGCACACCCCCAGTGAGCGCAGCCAACTGTTATTATTGGATCGGGCTGCACGCCGTATCAATACGCCGCACCAATACGCCGCAATAGTTTACTGTACGGATCGGGCTGCACGCCGCAGCGGTATGATTAAACTATCGGTCATCGTGAGGAGTAAATGAGTTATGTACTAGTTTAAGGGATAGTTACCTGATTTTCCTCATTTAGCTGTTGTTTAATGTACTTACTGTTTTTATATAGAACTGCGTAGTGTTCTTACGAGTTTTCTTTTCGTCAGTCATTATTTATTGCTATTACTCACTGAGTCGGAGTACTCACTTTACTCCCTGTACTATGTGTGCAGATACAGGTATCCCGGAGGTATAGTTTGAGCTCTCTGCTGCTGTTCAGCTTATTTCCGGAGTTATCGAGGTAGCTGCATGGCGTCCGCAGGACCCGATTTCTCCCCTTATCCTCTTTATTTTCCGCATTCTAGACTATTTTATGTATAGGTTGTTACTCATATTTGTATTAGAGGCGCTCAACTCGTGACACCAGATCGGTGGGATTGTATTGGCATATTCTTGGTTTTTGCGCTATTTTTATCTACTGTTGCAGAGTTAAACTTATGTTAATTGGCATTTAATCCTGTTAATTGGTTATAAATTTTATCAAAGAGATTTAGAGTAACAAAATGGTCGGGCTTGCCTAGCATTGTGTTGGGCGCCATCACGACCAGGGTTGGGGTTGTGACAAAATGTTGCATTTGGGGCACCACTTCTATTTCTGCACATATTTTGATACCAATAAGGTATACAGATATACCACTTGGGTATCACATTTATATTTTAGCATTTTTTTCCTGCAGCAACTAGATGTAAATGCATCTCACTTTTATATAATATAATAGAAAATAAACAGATTCTTATTGAAAACACAAGTAGCCATATAAATTTATTACCAAATAGTAATTTGGCAAAGATCATACCAAATATATATCTCGTGCAAGAAACATATTTTTTTTCTTTGCAAGTCAAATGATATGATTCTACGATATATGAGTTCTATAAAAATATTGAAGCATTATATCAATCTCTCTTTGGAATATTTCAGCATGTTCTCCGGTTGTGTCCTTTTCTCCCGCATAGTACACATGTAACTGTATTTCCTTCCCGGCCTCCCATGCCTCTGTTCTTTTTAGGTCTTCTTGGTTTGATTTTTCCTTTTGGTGGCAGTATCACCTGCGAAGAGACATGTTCTAGAATTTGCCACATTATTTCATCAGGCAATGGATTTACTAGTATATCATATATTTTCAGCAAGTAGTCTATGTTGTAGTAATCCGAGCAATACTTGTATGAATCCGTATGGAATTTTTGTATAATTGTGGACATGGAATATCGTCTAGATGAAACCTCCCATAAGTGCAGTTTTTTTCATGTAGGTGCACCATATTTCGTGTTTGGTCATCAATTACTAAATGTAAGAATTGAGTTGATGGAAACACCTAGTATAATTTTAGTTAAGAAAAGTCATTAGCTATATGAAGTAATAGTATTTTTTAAATAAAAATATTAGTTTTTAGTGAAATCACTAAGGTACAAAAGTAAAACTACAGTACATACAATATTTTTATGATTTTGAAAATTCATACCCTCATCGTCTGTAATAAGATAGTATTATCTGCCAATATTTTTTCGTACTTTGCACAAATCTTCATAAATAATTCAACTGCATCCTTTCGATTGGCGTAATTCTAGTTTTGAATCAATGTTGTCATAAAGTTAAGCAAGTTTACAACTGGGAGGTCTCTTGCGTGCTTGTTTGCTGCATTTGCTGATTCTGAAATATTCGATGTCATGGTCATTGTTCTATTTGCCTTGGAATGCGCCCGAGACCATTTATCATATCCAATATCCATCAAGTATGTTTTTACTCTAAAACAAATAGCTTATAACTCTGCCATATGCATGTTGAATTCTTTAACAGTGTATGCTCTTGCTAATGCAAAGTGTACTTCTTTGATTTGTTTTTGCCTCTTCCTGAAGTCTGTCTTGATGTTGTTCCACAGATGGAACATACATGCACAATAAGGGACTTCTGGATAGACAATTGAAGTTTCTCTCCATATACCATCATGACTGTCTGATACAATGCACATTCCCTCTCTTTGTCCATAGGTTTCTCTGAACTGCATGGAGAACCACGATGCATCATTTTTCGAATCAACAATTGCATATGCGAGGGGTAGAATTTGTCCGGTAAACCCAAAGAACAAAATATCAATTACAACAAAAAATATTAATTTAGTTTTTCATATAGTAGTATAGTCATAGGTAAGTGCATGTATGTAGCAAAATAACTATATACTCTGTTGGTATGCCTGTATAGCATATTGGTATCATATAATATTTAAAAATCTTTTTTGTTTCTTTAACTGAATATAATTAGATTGTACACACAATACTAATTTAGTATTTCATATAGTAGTATAATCATAGGTAGGTGCGGGTATGTAGTAAATTAATTATATACTCTATTGGTATACTTGTATACCATACTGGTATCATATAACATTTGAAAATCTTTTTTGTTTCTTTAACTGAATGTAATTGGATTGTATTCTTACCCTCTGCGTCTTGCGTGGAATCCGGGAGTATGGTCCCTCTATATGTTAACTTTTAAAAACTTCCATCAACTACAACTGTTGGCCTACAATAGATCTATCCTCTAATCGATGCATATATAGCTATGAATGCAGACAAGAAGCTCTCATCTCCCTTAGTGTGTAGTCATGTCACTGATCCTGGGCTAGCGTACTCTAAGATATAAAGATATGTTGGTATTTTCTTGTATGACTCACTTGGTGCTCCACTCAACAATTACATTGCTTTTTCTTTTGATCACCATGCTTGCATGTAGCTTAAGTTCATACCATATGCTTTTTGGATGTCTCTCTGAATTAGGGGTGGGCATATATTGAGTAAAACCGATAACCCAAACTATTAATTATTTATTGGGTTATTGGGTTAACGGTTCAGTAACGGGTTAAAATATTTTTTTATAGAGATATCAATTCGGACTCGATTTGGCAATTCTGTTATTGGGTAAAATTGATAACTCAATAAGGATTAACTAATTTACTAGTTTACTCTTAAGTATATACATACTAGGGTTTCATAATTCATACTTCATAGCTCACTCTTTGATTTCCCTATTCTTTCTTAGTTTCTCCGTCTCACGCCCTCACCAGTCAACCCATCAAGACTTAGGCCGGCGTCAGTCGCATCACGCCTTCACTACACTACTAAAAAAATCTAGTTTTAGCGACGAAATTTTTTTGTAGCTAAACAGAAAAATTCATCGCTAATATTATTTAGCAACGGATTAGCGATAGCTTATCAAGAAATTCTGCTAGCTACGGGTGATTTAGCAACATATTAGCTATCACTCCCCCGTTTTCCTTCACGGAAATCGGGTTTATGACATTCGGTTAGGATAACTCTTTTTCTTTTGGTAAAGGGGTTTAAAATTTTGAAGACTCGCCACCTAACGATTTTAAGGTGCGTTAGGGCACCTATGGGGTTCAAATGTAACTGCATTTTTTGATAACCTGAGATAGGGTAAGGGCTTGAAATTATCCCAAGGGAAAGGTGTTAGACACTCCTCAGGATCCACTAGTGTGGTTCCCGTCCACATTATTTTTTGTGAATTTGCGCAATTAACAAGTAAACAAACAAGGTTCAAATAAGTGGGGATTTTAAAAACACAAGTGTTTGGAAATGATGAAATAAAACAAAGTTTTGAAAGAGTTATAACTAAACATGCTAAAGAATATACATGGGGTCCTAGGCTTATTTGTAATATGGATCACATCAATGCAATACCCGGCAATCACTCCTCAAAAGAGGGGCTACACGTGGTATTAGCGCACCGGTCATCATATCCATATCTACACTTCCCGCCTCGTACATGTATTAAAGCGCGAATTCGTATCGACCTCTATTGCATGCTATTACACATCCCATTACTATCAGTCCCTTAGGATTTTAGGACTACTATTCCTATAAGAGGGAGGATTTTAGGCTGACTCTTGGGTTTTAAAGTTAAAAGACTAAGGTAACATTCAAAACACATAGGACTGCATACTAGGGGAAACATGTAAACAACTAAGAGGCTCATATATACCTCATCGAGTAAAGCACATAAATAGCATGACTTAAACACATTTAGGGTTAGAATTTAAAGTACTAAGATAAGGGAGTTTTAATTGTTGAAGCAGACCCATTTATTACATAACTCAGATAAGAAGTCCGAATCAGGCCTGCCTGCTGGTTGTAGCGGTTGCTAATTAAACAAAGGCGGATTCAGTTTTATCATTATTACCTAAGTCTTGCCTAAGTGTGTATTGATGATATCCTATAAGCATGATATCTATTACTGATTCAAAATGGCAAAGCAGTAACTGTTTTAGACGAGCGATTTGGATATCATAGGCATGCTTAAGTTGTTTAAACAATACGAGTCAAACTAATTTTTAACTAAACTGGTTTCAGATCTTATAGACATAATCTCTATTGTTGCTGATTTTAATCCCTACAGACATGGTATCTAGTATTAAAGGCTGATTTGGTCCTATGGGCATGGTATCTAGTGAAATGGAGTAGGCAGGATTTATTTGATCACAGCGAAATTCCTATAGGCATGATTTCTATAAAATATTGATATTAACCTTATAGGCATGACATCTAATTTTGAATCTGATTTAACATTGTAAATACGATGTATGATTATATCCATTAGACCCTATATGCATGATCTATAATTGTGGAAGTAAACGTGCAGAACTTTATTAAACAGATCCTATAGGCAGGATATCTAAATATAGAAGTAAAACATGCAGAATCTAAAAGCAACGCCTATAGGCATGTTATCTACCCTCCTAATAACTAAAACATACATAATTACCTCGTCCCTTTTCACTAGCCAACCCCAATATTTACAAATTATTACAGAACAAGTACTGAATTATATCAGAAAAGTATAAAAATAAGAAGTTACAACCGTAGGAAGCCTAATTCTGACTTCCTTTCTGAGTTATGGAACAAACCATCTCAAATGCCATTTGTTTCAAAGCCTTTCTCATACCTGGGTGTGTTAAAGTTCCCTAAGGGTCTCAAGGGACCCCGGGCAATGCTTACACACAAGTTTGCATAACCAGACAGAGATGAGTGCAGTGTGGAATGGCCAGGCCTTATGTGTCCAAGTTCAGAGGGAACTCAAGGGTCCCATGGCAAGGCTCACATAAGAGGGGCAAAACTTAAGTTCTAAGAATATAGTGAAAGTGCAGAACATAGAGATTTATTAAAAACTGGACCGGGAAATAGTAAGTGATAAGAGTGATTTGAAAACTGTAGTAGTGAAACTGAAGCTACACATAATCAGTAATTGCACAAGAGGGTTAAGGGTTTGGAAATACATTGCATGAAGCATATGACCCTAGGAGGGGTCAGGTTTGGACATGTGCAGCAATAGATGATGCTGGCATACTCACAAACTAGCCAGAGAATACAAACACAAAGAGGGGATGTGGGGTTTGGGATTCATACACATAGGAGAGCATTATTCTAAAAGGGGAAGGGAACATATTGCCACATGCTAGTAATGTAACTTGATTGCAAAAGCATAAGAAGAAGCAGACAAACATGTGAGAAGTTGGAACAATTGTAGAAACATGTTGTTGATGCTTGAAAATTAACTAGGACATACCAGTAAGAAGCAAAGTGCAGAAAGGAAAAGTAATCAAATTTCCACAACCTAGCCTTGGCTCTCAGCCGGCTAAACAAAGCAATAGCTCAAGTAGTAATAGAGAAAACAGAGAGTTTAAGTGAAGTGTGTGTTCTGAACTCAGATGGTTCTTCTCCGTTAAAGAAAAGAGGGGTGGGTATTTATAATTTTGAAAACAAGTGGTAAGTAAGGTAATAAGTAAAGTCTTACCACAAACATGGAAACAATCACAAATTAGAATATATTAACACAAGTGATTCCCTTTAATTAAGGAATCACTGTTTAATGGGAAGTAGAAGGTTTTAATTAAGGAAAGAAAATTAGTTTGAGGACAGATTGATTATTGCCATATAAGGGGTAGTAAAAGCATGAAGTAAACAATCAAGTCTAAGTACGAAAATAAGCTTATTTTTGGGAAAGGATCCAGCAGAGTAAAATATCATAGCAAAGGAAAGGAATCAATTAACTATAAACAGATGAGTAGAAATTAGGGCTCGTAAAGGAAAAAGCTTTTGTAATCAATCACAAGATCAGTCACGGAAGAAACATGATTTTGCACTTCAGTATATAAATAGAGTGAATAGAAGTATCAGACATGCGAGGCCAAACATATTGGCAAAAGTGATAATAACAAACATGTAGTAATGGCAGAAATAAGCTAGTATTTCAGTAGTAAGCAAACATTTGAGGCACAATAGTCAAGTTGGTCAAGTCATATAGAATCATCATTGAAGAAAAACATAGTATAAGGTAAAAGGAATCAGAGACATGTAAAGGACTCACAGTAGCAAGTGAGGAAAACTTTTGAGAAGTTAGGGTTTCAACAGAAGTCAAGTTAAAAAGATAGTAAAACTCAAAATCAGATAAGTCACATAAGGAAAAGAGAGTTTGAAACAAGGAACCTTTAATCGAGTCCAGTATACTTTCAAACAAACAGTAGACCAAAAGACCTAGGGTTTTATACAATAATGAGTTTAAAATATGGTAAAACTCAGAATCAAATAAGTCAAACAAGAACGAACAACTTAATCAAGCAAGTACACATTTAAACAAACAATTTCTAAAACTCGGATAAGGCTAAAAAAACTAGGGTTTTTAACATGCTTAAATAGATATAAGAACAACATGAGCAGATAGCAAAATCATCAAACAACATTAAGATCAGTGAAGAAAACTTAAAGGAAAAACCCTAATCGCTGGAAAATGAATAGTCGTTTTGAAAGAAGAAGAACCTTCGAGAAAACACTTAAAAAGTTTATGGTAAGCACATATCTAAAATAGATTTGAAAAAAATCGAAAAGTCTTAGAGATTAGGATTTCAGAAAACCCAAAAGAAATGAGAAAGATCTCGAAAGTTAACGATCTAACCAGAAAAGTCAAGGGTCTACCTTGAAAGGCCATGAATGGCCAGAGAAAGGTCGTAGATGGCCGGAGAAAGGCCATGAACAACAGTCGAGCAGGACTGGACCACACTCCTTTGAGGTCTGGTCATGAAACCACATAATCAAACACATAGGATCCATAGGAGGCTGATACATGCCCTAAATGACCACGAGAGGCCATGGATTAGGTAGGTATTAGGGTGGATTAGGGTGGGTTTAGAAGGCGGTGGCTACGGTTCAGGTGACATTTCAGAAAGAATTGAGAGAAGAGGGGATTCAAGGGCGATAGGTGGTGGATAATGAATTAGGTTTAGAGGTCTTTGGGGTTCAATTATGGAAGGGCGAATGGTGGCCGTTGATCTGAATGATCAATGACCTCGATTAAAGAGGGTAGGTAGGGGTCCGAGTTTGGGTCGTTTAAATGGGTTAGGGGTTGGGTTTGAATAGGAATTGGGCTGGAGTAATTGGGATTCAGATTAGGGTCAAATTTAAGCTAGTATTGAAATGTAATTGGGCTATTATTTAAATAGCCAATTTTCCCCTTTTAAAATTATAAAATTAGTAAATTATTTTTTGGAAGTAAATTGAAAGTACTAAAATGATTTATGATATATAATTGACACTTTAAAAATATATAGGACTTGATTTTATGAATACAAACGCAATCAAATCTTGAAGAGGCTAGTATTGCAATTATGCAATTTAGCATTGAAAAAATACTAGATAAATTTGTAAAAATATGCCAAAATTAATTTAGGTATATTTTAATATAAAGATGAAAATCCAATAGATGATTTACCAAAATAATAATTTTGGAAATGATTATTCGGTTTTCTGGATAAAAAAGGGATACAAATTGATTTAAAAACCTTTAAAAATTATGAAAAAAAATAAAACACTTGAATATGCTTACATATGCATATATATGCCATTTTGAAGTTATTTTGCATATAGGAAAATATATAGGCAAAAATTGGGTGTCAACAGTTGCCTCTCTTTACCCGGGAAGGATGAAAGATTTTTCGGATAAAGATATGATGGCCATTTTGACAGAGCAAAATGATTTGGGAAGATTCAGGTCATACCCTGGTTTTTGAGTTGCCTATATATTCCTGATTTTACAAGAATTAGGCCATATGTAGTTGAGGATCCGTCGACGGAGTATGCCGACGGGTACTTTCCAAGAATGGATGCAATATCTCGGGCTGGGTGAGTGAACGACTTACGAAAATGGTTAGGTTTGATGTGGCTATGGGCACTGGAGCGGAAATGCTCCTGCCGAAATGACAGTTGCTTGCCGGTTTACCTGCAAATAAGTAATACCAGCATATATTGTGCGTAAATGTAAACATGATGCAAATTCCCGTCGGACCATGAATGCTGTCTTCGAACGGTTAAGAAGACATTTTTAGACCATGATGTCCTGGTCCGTGAAGCGTATAATAGAGGATTCGCAGGCCATGAAATGATGTTCTCGGGATCTGAGGATGGTGCCTCCGAACCATGACACCTTTGAATAATGATATATAAAAAGATTGAAAGGGGTCCTCAGGCTATGACATGGTATTCTCGGGCTATGAGGATGGTGCCTCCGAACGATGATGCCTTTGGATGGGTCGGTGATATTTCAGCCCATGATGGATGCAGTAGCATGTGGCAATCTTTCAGCCGTGCAATATGGCGATCTTTTAGCTGTGCAATGTGGCGATCTTTCAGCCATACGATGTGGCGATCTTTCAGTCGTGCAATGTGGTGATCTTTTAGCCGTGCAATGTGGTGATCTTTCAGCCGTGCAATATGGCGATCTTTCAGCCGTGCGATGTGGCAATCTTTTAGCCGTGCGATGTGGAGATCTTTTAGCCGTGCGATATGAAAATTTTTTAGCCTTGTAATGTGGCGATCTTTCAGCTGTGCAATGTGGCGATCTTTCAGCCATACGATGTGGATAGAGACAACGTTTAGTCTAGGAAGGCAGAATAGTAGCCTAATGCAATGCAGATGCAGATAGAGGTAGAGTTTAACCTCGAAAGGCAGAATAGTAGCCTTATACAAGTTAGAAGGCAGAATGGTAGCCTTATGCAATGCAGATGCAGATAGAGGTAGAGTTTAACCTTGGAAGGTAGAATAGTATCCTTATGCAAGTTGGAAGGCACAATGGTAGCCTTATGCAATGCAGATGCAGATAGAGGTAGAGTTCAACCTCGGAAGGCAGAATGGTAGCCTTATGCAAGTTGAAAGGAAGAATAGTAGCCTTATGCAATGCAAATGCAGATAGAGGTAGAGCTTAATCTCAAAAGGCAGAATGGTAGCCTTATGCAAGAAAAAATAAAATAGTAAATGACAGTAAAATTTCTTAGCTGATAGTAGATTGCGGCATGGTGATTACCTGGAGCATTGTTACATACGGAACATTACGGATTCGTGCTGATAGCAAATGTTGGTAAGTGCGATGGTTCGGAGAATCGTATTCTTGAACAACGTTTGTTCTATGGGCGTATAGTATGTTCAATGATTCCGTAATCCTAGGGCCTACATCCAAAGAAAAATCGTGAGTTTTGTAAATGGGAAGGTTAGTCGTATCCCCGCTGGCTTTGCTTGACTCGTTCTTTGGAAATATTGTTTGTATCGTTGGGGTGGCATCTCTTAAACAAAGCAGTTTTAATAATATACATGCACTATTTTGTAAAAATGTATAATTAAATAGTTTTTAGATGAACTAACGACTGTGACGTGGTTCAAGATATTGCAACCTCTCTCACTACGGAATTTTAAGGTTCCTCCTCAAAATTCTATCCTAGTTTGATAGGTTGATGCTTCTGATTGCTGCTCGTGCGACGATCGGCTGAAATTACTTTTGAATTTTGAGGGTCCTCCTCAGAATTCTGCCCCAGTTTCCAATTTTGGGGAAAATGAAATTTTATTGAATTGTGACCGAACTCATAGGGCTGCTTATGTATCCCCTCTTAAATGGGAACCAGGTCAGGCGTAGTTCTCTTTTATGTCATATAGGGAAAACATAAAGATTACACATACTAACACTTGACCGCATCTGAATTACTCGGCTTTGTCCAGACTTCTCCGTCCATTTCTGAAAGTATGAGAGCTCCTCTTGTCAAAACTCGGTGAACCATGTATGGGACCTGCCAATTAGGAGAGAACTTCCCTTTGGCTTCATCCTGATGTGGAAATTTTTTCTTTAACACCAGTTGCCCCAGTGTGAATTGTCTCGGCTTGACTCTATTGTTGAAGGCTCTGGACATTCTATTCTGATAGAGTTGACCATGGCAAACTGCGTTCATTCTCTTTCCATCTATAAGAGCTAGTTGCTCGTAATGACTCTTCACCCACTCTGCATCATTGAGCTCTGCTTCCTGTCTGATCCTCAGGGAAGAAATTTCTACTTCGGCAGGAATGACGGCTTCTGTACCATAAACCAGCATATAAGGGGTTGCCCCGATTGATGTGAGGACTGTGGTACGATACCCTAATAGAGAAAATGGTAACTTCTCGTGCCACTGTTTGTGCTTCTCTATCATTTTCCTCAATATCTTCTTGATATTTTTGTTGGCGGCTTCCACGGTTCCATTAATTTGAGGCATGTAGGTTGTGGAATTCTTATGTCTGATCTTAAAGGTTTCACACATGGTTTTCATCAAGTCGTTGTTGAGATTGGAGCCGTTATCAGTAATGATTGATTCTAGAATACTGAATCTACAAACAATGCGGTCTTGGACAAAGTATGTCACGACTTTCTTAGTCACTACTTTGTAAGATGCTGCTTCGACCCACTTGGTGAAATAGCCAATTGCCACTAGGATAAACCTGTATCCATTGGAAGCGGCAAGCTCGACTGGTCCAATGACGTCCATTCCCCAGGCGGCGAACGACCATGGTGAGCTTGTTGTGTTAATCTCGCTTGGAGCTACCTTTATCATGTCTTCATGTATCTAGCAGCGATGGCATTTCTGGACATACTGGATGCAGTCTGTTTCCATAGTCATCCAAAAGTAACCATCCCGAAGTATCTTCTTTGCTAAGGCAAAACCGTTCATATGTGGACCACAGGTCCCTGGATGAATTTCCTCTAGTAGCTTAGATGCTTCTTTTGCGTTGACACATCTTAATAGTCCCAAATGAGGAGTCCTATACAGGATTCCTCTGCTGTGAAAGAAGTTGTTGGACAATCATCGAAGTGTGCATTTCTGAGTGTGATTGGCAAGCTCCGGGTACTCTCCTTTTGCTAGATATTCCTTGATATCATGAAACCAAGGTCTCCCGTCTGCTTCCTCTTCAACATGGGCACAATAAGCTGGCTGATTGTAAATTTTCACCAGAATGGGATCAATGAAATTCTTGTCAGGATGCTATATCATAGATGATAGGGTATCCAATGCATGAGCGAACTCATTCTGGATTCTGGGAATGTGTAGGAATTCTGTCTTCATGAACCTCTTTCTCAATTCATGTACATGATGTAGATACGGGAGTATCCTGGAGTTCTTGGTTGTCCCTTCCTCTTGTACCTGATGTATGGGTAAATCTAATCTCTGATCACCAGCAGCTCTTGCACGTTCATGTCAATGTCCATCTTGAGCCCTAAGATACAAGCTTCATATTCAGCCATATTGTTGGTGCAAGGGAACCTGAGTTTGGCAGACACTGGATAATACTGACCGATTTATGATGCTAAGACGGCTCCTAGGCCAACTCATTTGAAGTTTGCTGCTCCATCGAAGAACATTCTCCAGTCGCCATAGGATTCTGCAATGTCCTCTCCTATGAACGATACCTCTTCATCAGGAAAATATGTTTTCAAGGGTTCATATTCTTTATCCATAGGGTTTTCGGCAAGGTTGTCTGCCAGTGCCTGTCCTTTGACCGCCTTCTGAGTTACGTAAATAATGTCAAACTTACTCAATAGGACTTGCCACTTGGCTAGCCAGTGGGCAAGAGCTTCTGACATATGTACTTTAAAGGTCCATCCTTGATATGAGGTACGTGGTATAGGCATAGAAGTAATGTCTCAGCTTCTGAACTACCCAAGTCAAAGCACAGTAAGTGCGTTCCAAAAGAGAATACCGGGCTTCTTACGGAGTGAACTTCTTGCTGAGATAATAAATGGATTGTTCCTTTCTCCTGTTTTATCATGTTGCCCCAAAACGCAGCCGAAAGCTCCATCTAACACTGCAAGGTAGAGCAGTAAGGGTCTACCTGGCTTGAGAGGAACTAGGACTGGTGGTGTTGACAGATACTCCTTGATTCTATCGAAGGACTTTTGGCAGTCATCGGTCTATTTGGTAGCAGCGTCTTTCTATAGCATTTTAAAGATTGGCTCGCAGATAACTGTAGATTGTGTTATGAATCGGCTGATGTAGTTCAGCCTTCCTAGGAAACTCATTGCATCTTTCTTGTTCCTTGGTAGTGGTAATTCTTGAATGGATTTAACCTTTTATGGATCCAGTTTTATTCTTCGGCGGCTCACAATAAACCCAAGCAACTTTCCAGCAGGAACCCCAAATGCACACTTTGAGGGGTTTAGTTTCAGGTTGTACCTCCGTAGTCTATTGAAAAACTTCCTCAGATCTTCTATATGGTCAGTAGCCTTCTTGGATTTGATGATAACATTATCCACATATACCTCTATCTCATTTTGTATCATATTATGGAAAATGGTTATCATGGCCCTCATGTAGGTGGCCCCTACATTCTTCATGTCGAACGATATCATCTTGTAATAGTACACTCCCCATGGCGTAATGAAAGCCATTTTCTCAGCATCATCTTTATCCATCCAGATTTGATGGTAACTAGTGAAGCAATCCATGAATGACTATTGCTCATGCTTGGCGCAATTGTCAATCAGGATGTGTATGTTCGGCAAAGGAAAGTCGTCTTTTGGACTGACTCAATTGAGATCCCGGTAGTCGACACAGACTCTGACCTTCCCATCTTTCTTTGGTACTAGCACAATGTTGGCTAACCATGTCGAGTACTCAACCACCCTGAGAACCTTGACTTTGATCTGCTTGGTGACTTCTTCCTTGATTTTTAGACTCATATCAGGTTTGAGCTTTTTGAGCTTTTGCTTTACCGCAAAACATGGCGGATCGGTTGGCAGTTTATGGGCCACAATAGACATACTCAGACCAGTCATGTCATCATACGACCAAGAGAATATGTCCTCATATTCCTTTAGGAATTCTATGTATTCCTTCTTTTTTGACGGTGATAAGTGAACACTGATTCGTGTTTCCTTGACATTTTATGCATCTCCCAAGTTAACAATATCTGTCTTGTCCAGGTTGGACTTAGGTCTATTCTCAAAGTTCTCAAGTTCTTTGATAATCTCCTCTGGTATGCCATCTTCCTCTGAATCAATGTCCGTTTGTTGCGCTGTCTCATTGCATGTCACAGTCATTAGTTCATCAAGATAAGTAATAGTAATGCTGTATAAGTAAAGTAAGGACAAAATTATAGAAATAAATATTAATTCATTGGAAAATTCAAACATGCTTTGATGAATTGAATAATTATTTTGAATATTGAAGATCTTATTGCAAAAAGTGAAGAACGCATAAAGAAAATAAGTCATTAAATAAAATAGTGAATAATGCTTGTTTTAGCCTTGCTACCCCGAGGCTCGTCGGGCTCTGGTGGTCCTGATGGTCCAGTTGTTGAGGCGTGCCCCTCTACTCACAGCTTGTATGGAAGGACCTTCCTCCCCCTCCTCATCGAGAATAACACAGAAATTCATATCATTATCCTCTAAAAATAAGTTTTTTACTGCTACGAGTGATTCTTCTTCGTCTGTCCCATAGATAACGTCAACCTATTTGAAAGTCTACTCCAGGTGTGGTATCGATTGCTCTAATGGGTAGTAAGGACCACACCATGGTGTCAAACAACTATTGAACTCTTCCCAAGTGTATTCATATCCCAGATCGAAGGTAGTGCCATGTTTCTTGAGTTTTATAGGTTTAGATATCCCTTGAAGGTTCTTGTCGAGTCTCTTGCCAGGTTCGTACACACTCCAATTCAATATGCTCTCTATATTGTTCTCCCACCATTTTTCCTTGTCGACAGCATTGACCCGCTCGATGTGGCGGTAGGTCTCTCCGCCTAACTTTCTTCTTCCTCCAATTGCTGGAATGGTCTGGCGACTGTATATAGGATTGCTGCCATCACTATGAATGATCACTTCCTAGTGATTCCGTTCGAATTTTACCGCCTGATGCAGTGTTAAAGCTACAACCCTAGGAGCATGAATCCAGGTTCATCCTAGCATTAGGTTGTAATATGTTGTCACATCCATCACTTGAAAGTCGACCTCGAACCAGGTTGGTCCCATCTGCAGACACAGGTTAATCTTATCGATGGTGGATCTCTGAGACCCATCAAAAACTTTCACATTGATTGCTCCTTCTTTTATCTCATGCAGCCCTTTTCCCAACTTCTTGAGTGTTATCAACGGACATATGTTAAGGCCGGAACCCCCATTAATCAGGATCCTAGTAAAGAAGTAGTCTTCGAATTGCACGGTGATGTGCAGGGCTTTGTTGTGACCCAACCCTTCAGGTGGCATCTCGTCTTCATAAAAGGTGATTTTATGGCTCTCTAATACTTGTCCCACCAATTAGCCATTTCCCTGCCAGTGATGTTACTTAGCACGTATGCTTCACTCAGCACCTTCAACAGAGCGTTTTGTGTGTCTTGGAATTCTGTAGCAATGAGAGGATGGATGTATGTGCTAGTGTTTTATTTAGCTGGTCGATGACCGAATACTCCTTGGCTTGTATTTTCCTCCAAAGGTCATTTGGACCTGTCTTAATGATGAGTGGCAAGTTGGAGTCCTGCTTGCTTGACTCAGCCATGTGTTCAGGGGTATAGACTCTTCCAGTTCTTGTCATACCATGTGCTGCAACAGTCTCTTCGAACCTGACTTTGCCTTCCCTTCTAGCCTCGGCTATATAATACTAGGGTATAGCTTTTGTATAGAATGATGGCATATTGAACATCGCCAGTGGGATTGGTGTGGCTATCTTTACTTCGAATGGAACATGTTCTTTAGGTGGCGAAACTGCGACTTCAAATGGTGCTGGTGCCTTTGTTGATGGTGCAACTTCAAACTCAAAAGGGATAGACACATCTATCTCAGTGACCTCAGACGTTTGGATCTGTACTATGATGGTGTTGAGAGTAACTACTGGTTTCTTTGGATCATCGCCTTCTCCGATCAACTCGATGGATCTCTCGGGATCCCAATCATCCTCTACTTTAATCATATGAATACCTCCACCTTTATGGTCTAGTAGAGGGTTGTTGCAGATGTTCGGAGCGACTTCTTTTGCTACAATGACTTTGTTATCAATCAGAGACTGTATCTTGTCTTTTAGAGAGTGGAATTCATCGATAGTGTGTACCTTCATGCTGGAGTGGTATGCGCAAGACTTGTTTAGGTTAACCCACTAAGAAGGATTCTCAGGGGTTGTAGAAAGGACGGGGGTGACTTAACCGGCGACTTTGAGCCTCTCATATAGCTGATCAATGGGTTCGACGATGGTTGTGTATTATTTTGGAGGCCTCCGATCAAAATTAGGTCGGGGCCTAGGGAAGTTTTGGCGTGCGGGGGGTGATTGGTAATGAGATGGTTGAGCATTGTAAGTTTGGTAGACATGAGCAGGATGGGAGTATCTGGGTGAGGTAGGCTAATATGTGGGAGGTAGAGGTGATTGATAAATTGGTGGCGGAGCTTGGTAGGAGGGTGCTTGGTAATTTGGGGTTGGCTGATATATGAGTAGAGGTATTAGGTATGTTTGGTATTTAAGAGAAGATTTGGTCCTTTGTGCAACCATCACAGCCCCTACGTCCCTCTTCTTAGACACACCACCAGACTGTAAGGCATTATTTGTAGCTTGCAAGGCCTCGAAGTTTGTAACCATACTGCTCTTGATACCTTCTTCTATTCGTTCCCCCAGCTTGATAATGTCAGAAAATTTATGATTCTCAATCACCATCAATCGTTCATAGTATTGCGAGTCTTGAGTCTGAACAAAGAACTTGTTCATTTGTTCTTCTTCTATGGCGGGTCTGACCTTAGCAGCTTCAAACCTCCAGCGAGTAGCATACTCGTGAAATGTCTCCGTGGGCTTCCTTTTTAGATTCTGGATACAGAACACATCTGGCATGTTCTCTGTGTTAAACCTGAACCTGTCCATAAAATCATATGTCATACCTACCCAACTCGACCTCTTCTTAGGATATTGGCTGATGTACCAAGATAGTGCATCTCCTTTCAAACTCCTCATGAACAGCTTCATGCGGATCCTTTCGTCTTTTCCTACCCCGACCAATTTGTCACAGTATGTTCTCAGATGGACCCTTGGATCACTTGTACCATTAAACATCTCGAACTTGGGAGGTTTGTACCCCTCTGGTAGTTCGACATCTGGTTATATGCAGAGATCTTCATAGTTCAACCCTTCGATCCCTTTACTTCCTTCAACGTCTTGGATTTGGCCGGTTAGTTTCTTAAGCTCTTCAGCCAAGTTTCTGATGAGTAGATCCTTTTCATCGGACTCAGGGGTGCAAGATATAGGTTGGGTGGAGAGTGGTATGGTCTCCGTGTAGATGGGATTGTTGTGGTGGCCTAGTGTGTGGGTGTGGAAATGGTCATTTGTGGAGTTTTGTGGTTCGGGAATGAGTAGTGGAATGTTGTTTGGAGTGTGGAAAGTGTTGCATTGGTTCTTTGTCGGAGCAGTAGGATGATTTAGTTGCTTTTGTGGAGGTGTGGGATTTTGACCGTTGGGGAAGATGGTGTCTGGGGTGCTGAGGGAGAAGGATAGGTTGGCCAGATTCCGAATCTGATCGAGCTCTTCCTAAAACTTCAACAATTTATGCTCAAGTTGTGACATATTTTCATTGGGAACCCGAATACCATGGACATCAGTGGCCTCTGCTGTTGTGTTCTCTTTCCTGATGGTCAAATCTTCCATTTTGCCTGTTTTTGTTCTTAACAGGACTAAGAGGAGGAGTGGATGGAGGCCCCCTGGATCTTGTGGAATAAGATGATGTTGCCAGGGTGCACGAACTAACCTTTGGGGAGAGGAATAACAAAATAAAAAAATAAAACAAAAAGGTAACCAAGTTAGTGAGGATCATAAAAGGAATGCAATATTTAAACACAGTGCAGGAATGTAAAGCGTGTCCTAATTTGGGAACCTTGTTGTGCCCGAGGTGGGCCTAGTGACAAGTTGATTTGGAGAACTTAGAATGCTAAATGCCTCATTTCATAGATAAAGGTATAGGTGTTAACCGGGTGGGCCGGTACGGTCCAGGCCTGTGTATTTTGAACCCGTACGGGTTGTGGTCCGGGCCGGTTCCGGGTTAGTTCTTAACGGGTTTAACGGGTTTGGGTTCATCCGGGTAAAAATTAAACCGTAAGGGTTACGGGTTGAGGGGGTCGGGCCGGGTTTAGTGTATTTTTAATTTTGTTTTTTGGAATTTTGTATAACTATTGTAAGTTATATTAATACTTTGTATTAATTTAAAGAATACAAGGTAGATGAGGAAAAATTGCACTTATTGCAAGTGCTACTTTTATTTCATAATTCAAATTTCAAACTTACAAATTGAAATGTTTATATTGTTAACAAGTAAATTAAAAGGTTTTGCATTGCCCTACTAAGTTCCTCATAATCAATATAAATTGAGTGACCTTCTTCTGGAGTGTTAAATTCGGATGGGTTACCATGTGTTTATATATCTCCAGTTCCTCGTCTTCTGGGCTATCAACATCTTCACGTCCTTGATTTCTTCTTTTCGATCTAATCCAATCTCTAAAACATACTAAAACTTCCAAAGCATTGCTTCCCAATGAGTGACGGGTGTTTCCAAGTTGTTGTCTTGCTTGGCTAAATGCACTCTCCGATGCAACAGTTGAAATTGGCACATTCAGCACGTCCCGAGCCATTGCAAAAAAGAACAGGAAATTGCTTTCCATTCTCATGCCACTATCCCAACGGAGAAAAATCTTTTGTGCGAGGCTCCTTTTGCTTCTGCAAGTAGAATTGAAGTTCATCAATGTTCCTGCAACTTGTTTGAGTGTTAGACAATGTAGAAAAAATATTAAAACTATAATCAAAGCCTTCTTCTTCATTCACAGTAGCAGAAGTGCTACATTGCATAGTAGGATTAACATTGCCTACAGTACGAGCAGCATTATCAATTACATTTGCATAATAATTATATAATTGCTGTAAATAATCATTTAGGTTGTTCATAGAAACATATAAATTTGGGGTTTCAGTTTATCCAATCTCCATATAAGTATATAAAGCATTCATTAATTGGTGACAATCAGACATCTTAATAGAATGATTTAAAATAGCACCAATTAAGTAAATCGGAGGAATTGGAAAGAAATATTTTTTGAATTTTGCTTGCATTTTTTCCACAACATCCTTATACTTTTCTTTCTTCTTAAATTCAAAGAGTAGAAAAGAAATTTCTGCTATATGTACTAAAGCCATAGTAATAGTAGGGTAATAAGCTCCAGAAAACTCAACAGTAGCTATATAAAATTTATGTAAAAATTTAACATCATTAATGACCTCCCAAGTAGCAGTTGTTAACATACGGCTTGGATCAGTACAATGCGCATTAGCAACTTCAGTTATTGGGAATCTATATTTGTAGCAAACTTTTAAATATATATACGTATAGTTCCATCTAGTAATAATTTCGTCTACCATGAATCGGGATTGAAGGTTATACTGGAGACACTTATTCTTAAATTCCTTTATTATAGATTGTCTATTATTTCTTTGAATAACACCAACTTTTCTTCTAACATGAGTAATCTCAATTGAAAATAAATCTAGACCACTTTTAACAATTAAATTATAAACATGACATGCACACCTAATATAAAAATTTTCATTAAGAGGTAGTTGCAAATGCATTTTTAATATTAAAATTGCGGCATTGTTGTTAGAAGCATTATCAAAATACATACACAATACTTTTTGGTTGAGATTATAAAATTCAACAACTTCACAAATAGTACTACTTATAAATGCAGCAGTATGACTCTGATCTTCATCATATCTAAAAGCGATAATACGTTTTTGCATACAAGTACTATCATCTATCCAATGGCATGTAATAGTCAAATAATCACGTCCATTAACAGCATGGCCAATATTAGAAGTTAGAGAAACTCTACATGGAAGGTGGTTAAACAAATAGCATAAATATGTTTGATATTGTCCATGAAGTCTAAAGATATCAGCTCTACAAGTACTTCTAGGGATACCTTTAAATAAAGGATTGTAAATCATTTGAATATACATAATAAGATATGCCAAAGAAGCAAAAGAAAAAGGTAGACAACCTAAAGCAATCATTTTTGCTAACTCCTCACGATCCTTCATTTGATCATATTTAATTAATCCTCCAGTAGTAGGGTTAATATTTGCATTTTTATCATCACCATCAAATCCCCATTCTATGGGATGTGAAATTCTCATATGTCTACTAAGCGTTCCAGTTCACCCTAAATTTCCTCCAGTCAAATGTTTAAAATCATCTTTACAAAGTTTGCATCTAACTCTATCAGTACCTTCAATTATTTCAAAAAAATTCCAAGCCTTACTTTTTTTCCTACGATTAGTAGTCGGAGCCACAGATGGTCTACTACAAGTGCCACGACCACCACCCCTTGTAGCAACTCCAACATTACCAACTCCAGCACTAGTAGGTGTAGTTGGTATCTCATCTTCCATTCCTAATTCATTATGTCGAATCTGGGGACTTCGTGCCTCATATTTCTATAAGGCAAATAAGGTTAGACCCTTCCCCCACCAGACTCAAATATTTAATATCATTGATTAGCAAGAAGCAACTAATTCTCCAAATAAATGCACAGAATGTGACGACGTCCGTTTTGGGTTTAGGGAAACCCAGTGGACTTTGGACAAGGCTATCTTAAAGGATCATTATGTGGATGACATAACTGATCCGGTTAGGTTTGACCATGATGCATGCATAATTTAAACAGAGTAAGGTTTCTACGGGGTTTTAGATAGGTACCCTTGAGCAGACAACTCAAAGGGGAAGGCTCAGAACTGTCGACTGCACCACTGATCGACTAGTTTTACCGCAAATATGCCTTTCCAAATTTAGGGGGTAATGATATAGGAAGAGCGCAACCACTCATTATAACCGTTGCTACAGTATTTGTTTTAGCACGAGTGGAGTATGATGTTGAGCATGATTATGCAATAATTGAAAGCACGTTGACATGTAATTGCATATTAAGAAAGTGATAAATACAGTAGTTTTATAATTTAAAGCAATAAATGAAAGAAAACAAGGAAGATATGTCAGTTTAGCTTCTAAAGAAGAAATTAAATACTTAAAGGAATTAAATAGATCATTGTGCATAGAGAGGTACAAATTCGCAAGAATAATTTGAAAATGGTAAAATCCTGAAAAAATCCCCAGCAGAGTCGCCATGCTATCGCGCCCCCTTTTTTCTTCGCAGAAATCGGGTTTATCACGTTCAGTTGGGACAACTCTTTTCCTTTTGGGAAGGGGGTTTGCAATTTTAAAGAGTCACCACATAACAATTTTAAGGTGCGTTAGGGCACCTGTGGAGTTCAACTGTAACTACATTTTTTGATAACTAGAGAGATAGGGTAAGGGCTTGAAATTATCCCTAAGGGGAAGGTGTTAGGCACTCCTCAGGATCCACTAGTGTGGTTCCCGGCCAGATAGTTCTTTGTGAATTTGCACAATTAACAAGTAAACAAACAAGGTTCAAATAAGAGGGGATTTTAAAAACACAAGTGTTTGGAAATGATGAAATAAAACAAAGTTTTGAAAGAGTTATAACTAAACATGCTAACGAATATAAAGGGGGTCCTAGGATTATGTGTAATATGAATCACATCAATGCAATACCCGGCAATCACTCCTCAAAAGAGGGGCTACACGTGGTATTAGCGCATCGATCATCATATTCATATCTATCTTTCCCGCCTCGTAAAGGTATTAAAGCACAGATTGGTCCCGACCTCTATTGCACGCTATTACCCATCCCATTCCTATCAGTCCCGGAGGAATTTTGGACTACTATTCCTACAAGAGGGAGGATTTTAGGCTGACTCTTGGGTTTTAAAGTTAAAAGACTAAGGTAACATTCAAAACACATAGGACTGCATACTAGGGGAAACATGTAACCAACTAAGAGGCTTATATATACCTCATCGAGTAAAGCACATAAATAGCATGACTTAAACACATTTAGGGTCAGAATTTAAAGTACTAAGATAGGGGAGTTTTAGTTGTTGAAGTAGACCCATGTATTACATAACTCAGATAAGAAGTCCGAATCAGGCATGCCTGTTGTCACACCTCCTTTTTTTCCGAAAAGGCTTTATCTACACCCTAGGAAAGGGATATAATAAATAAGGAGTTTTTCCAATTTAAGGACAATCGAAACGTGATTCGTTTTTATTTAAGATTCAGAGTCGCCACTTGGGAGATTTATGGTGTCCCAAGTCACCGGTTTGAATCCCGAATCGAGGAAGGGTTTGATTCTATTTAACAGTCGCGAACCAAAAACCCGGGTAAGGAATTCTGTTAACCCGGGAGAAGGTGTTAGGCACTCCCGAGTTCCGTGACTCTAGCACGGTCGCTCAACTGTCATATTTGGCTAAAATATTATATATTATCCCATTTGTGCATTTTTAGAATTAATTATCGCTTTTGTCAGATTATTTTATTTAAGAAAGTGAACATCGTTTAAGAACATGTTTTCGGATCACGTCACATGAAATGCACCCGGATCCTCGACACATTCTCATTCGACGTTTTTGGATTTGGATTTGGATTGCATGAAATGCACATCCGTATTTAAGAGGGTAATTTTATTAAAATCGCGTCTAAAGAGACTAACGTGTTATTTACTTTTGGGAAGGCCGTGAAATTCGTTAAATGACCCTTCCGAGTCTAAAGATTTTATAACAATTATTTGAAGGCCCCGTGCATTTTTGCCTTATAACGAGGCTCATCTCATTGTATTTTTTAAAAAAAGGTCAAACCTAGGTTGTGCTATGTTCTCTATCATTATTTTTTCCTATTCGACATAACTATTATTGCAATTTATTGTATATTCCATTTACATCCAGGCCACTATATGTTTTGGGCCTGGAAATCATATCCAACATAAAAGGGGAATGCACAGAAGTGCATTGGGCTAATTGGAGCCCAATTCATATTATCGTATCTGTTGCACTCAGGCTCATAGGCCATAGTGATTGAATTTGGGCCTCTTGTCATAACCAGGCCCAAATCGTTAATAAATCCAAAGCAAGTTCAAACATTTTTACTGAATTAATCACAGGTGTAAACAAGTATTGTAACTTTAATATCAAAAATTAACCTGAAATATTAACACTAATTTCGTTTGTATATTACTGTGTAGCTATCGAACTAACTAAATCTGAGTTTATCAGTTGAAATAAATACAAACTCATCCAATGCAGAACAATCTTATTATTTTGTTTAACTGGAGATGCTAAAATAGATCTATAGTTGACATATTCAGATTATGTCCTGAATTTCATTTCATGTTTTTAAGTTTCTATTTCATCTCATGCTTCTGAATTTAATGTGAATTATAAAGATAGTGTAAATAAATAAGGATCACAAACAGAATTTAAATCTAAATTATTTCATGCTTTTCTCATTAACAACTATTGCTTCAAAACTTAACTAACAAGAGTACTTCAATATTTTGTATTAATCTTCTGGTTTAAGAACGGATGAAAATCAACAAGTAACCAACTAGATTTTAACCAGTTACGATCTAGGTGATCATCTTTAACTGATCTACTTAATATTGTCCTACATGAATGTTTGAACTATTACGCTATGAGAACGTATATATGAGTTTAAAGTTCATACAGTCCGAAATAATACATTTGATCCTAACAAATTACATAGATCTAAGCATTATATAGCCATGACATGAAACAGAATGAAATCTAACAGAAGAATAATAACTATTTCATATCCTCAACAACTTTAATTACATCTTCGAAGATCATGAGTGTACCTGGTCAAATTGAAACAAAAAACTCGATGAGTTCTAGGTGGTAAGGAAGAAGAAGATCAGCAACGACAGGACTTCAGCAAACAATGACCAGCAAATCCACAGCAATAACACAGCAACGGACTTGAAACCAAAATTTAAACCCAACAGCTTCAACAATAGATTCAAAACAGTCGATGAAAACACCAGAATTCAAAGCTTTCCACTCGAATTGTAATCAAAACCAATAAAACAGTAAAAATGCACAAATTCTGAGTATTTTTAAACTTATCCGACCTCTGAACCTCTGAACCTTTCTCTCAATTTTTAGAACCCTTAAACTTTCTCCCAATTTTCAGAACTTTTCAACCTCTCAACCTCTCAATTTTTAGAACCTTCAGAATTACTTAATTTCTGAAACTCTTTAATGTGGCCTAAGGAGGCCTATTTATAGAGCAAAAATGGGAGGGAAATTTGAAATTCATATTCAGATTTCCCACCCCTGTTCTTATATCTTATTTTCAAGTTAATACTCTTAATTCATCCGTAAATGCACTAGAACCCCTGCTAGAAGGTTCTAGTGGCATCCATATTGTTCTAATTACCCTTAAATGTCTTTATTACCATCACTTGCTATTAGTTTCTACCTATTTACCCTTTCATTGTACCCAATATACCCCTTGTTGTTCAATCATTTACCCATGAACCAGGCAGTATTGCCTTTTATACCCTTACCCCTTTAGTTTAATTACAAAATACCATTTTATCCCTTCCCCTTTAACCCCTGTGTTTTCCTTTTATTTACCCAACTGACCTTTTAATTAATCAGACCCTTAAAGGTCAAAGTTAAAATTGAATTACACACATAGCCAATACTAGACAGTCTTACGAATACAGTCAATTTGAAACTAAGTAACCAATTAAACCTCTTATTCAATCACAAGTCTAAGTTGCAGAAATAGCCAACATTAGACGATCTTACAGACATAGCCAAATTAAGACTAATTACCCAATTAACCCTTTTATTTAATCAAAAGTTCAGAAAAGCCAAAGTCAAAATTGCATTGCAAAGATAGCCAACATTAGACAGTCTTACAGATATAGCCACATTAAGATTAAAAACTCAATTAACAAGATTCAGAGGAACAAATTGATAATAGGTTGAATCCAATCAACAGAACACTTAATCATTAATTTCGACCTATCAAGTAAGAACCCTAACTGTGGCTACAAAGCATGCGATTTAACTAAAGACTTTATCATGAAAACATATAAGCACGCGATTCCAAAGTACAAGATCGGGAAATTACATAGTCACAGTCAAGATTTTCATGATTAAGCACAAACAAAAGAGGACTTGAGCATATAATAGACTCATATTATACTCAGGAAGGCACAGAAACAGAAAAAGTAGAAGAAGTCGAGAAACAGACGTGTAAGTAGAAAAATTAGGGTTAGGGCTACTTAGCTTTCTCGTGTTTCTTTCTTTTTTCTTTCTTTCTATCTTTTATTTTCTTTTCTTCATTTTTCTTTTCTTGTTCTTGATTCTCCAGTATCAAAAGTCCATGAGCCATTTTTCTTGGATTTTTGGACCTTCGAACAGACTCTTCGAGTCTTTTGTAAGCAAGACTCTCAGGAATAGGGCTAGGGGTTTGATGGGGTAGTTTTTGGACTTAGGAGTGTCCGCTGGAGTGAAGTTCCTGCGACATATTTTTTAATATTCGAAGGTTTTGGGGCTTATTCGAGGAAAACTACCTAGTGAGGGTTGAAGAGGATGATGAGACGGTCATATGGTGTTAATGACAGACCCTGGTTCATAAGCGGTAGTCGCCGGAGTAGGGTTCCGGCGACATCTTTTGGATTATTCGAGGTTTTCTAGGGATTTTCTGGGGAATCTGATATGATAGGGTGATAGAGGAGAAGGAGGAGGTCATAGGGTGTTAAGGATGAGCTGATTAATGGAGGTGGTGAACCATCGTCGGTAGGGTTCCGGCAATAGTGGAGAGAATGATAGGGCGGCTAGGGTTTTCACTTTAGAGACGAAGGAGTGTATAATGATGTGTATATATTATGCTTTGTATATTTAAAATATTTGATTGATTTTAGACCGTTGGATTAAATGTACCAACGACTCAGATTCAACTGATCCAATTACGACGTCGTTTCAATTAATTGGTCATTTAATTGTGACCCTTAGATCAAGGTCATCAACGGTTCATATTGTTTCTCTTAAGCGACGTCGTTTTATTATTAGACGACCATTATTCCTGGGCCGTTTGATCACATTTTCAACGGTCCAGATTCAACCTCATAGGACGGTGTCGTTTTGATGTTTGTATAGGCAGATCGGTCTTTAATTTTGGGCCTGGTCTATGTATTGTATCAATTGGGCCACTGAAATATGTTATTTGGCCCAATTGCTTTGTATATTGCATTTTTGTATTTATACATTGTATTTTCTTAATATTTTTTGTATTATATATTTTTTTGTATTTATTTCTTTTCTGTATTTTTGTATTACTCTTGTATTTATTATTACTTGTATTTTCTTTGTATTTTCTTTTAATTTTCTAAATTTTCTAAAATTAAAGAGTAATTAATTTCTATTTTTGGTATTTTCTAATTAATACAAAAATGGTATTTTGTTTTGATTTT